>KN883145.1:104810-142553 GCA_000934455.1 Apostichopus parvimensis | reverse complement strand
TGATATCGAATTGGACACTTCACTTTCTTTTTCGACATTTATGGAACGTTTGGCTCTCCGTAACGTTCACAAGTTGTGTTTTCCCCCTATTTCAAAGCCCGAACGAACACAGATTCAAAACACATTTTATCGTTTCTATGGTAACGGGAGGGTGATTATGAAAACACAAAGACATGCGATAGAGATTCAAAGCAACATGCTCTATTAAAAGGAAAACAAACTCGTTTATTTTGCTACTTAGTGAAATACAGCTAAATATCCCCCCCCCCCCAATTAACATGCATGTCCTTTTCGTGCTTGTAGTTTATCTGTATCCTATAACTATAAACATGACCGAATTACATGCAGCTTGTCCGTCGTAAAATGAATGCGACCAGAGTGCCAGACTCGTTATAATCGCATAGCAAAACATTTGCACATTAATCTCTATATATAAGACAATCTTACACAGCCAAGAAATGTTGCATGTAATTATGCCAGCCAGTTGGAACAATTTCCTTATGCTATTACTAGTCTATACTGTCCTCTCTTACCGTGCTTCAGAAAATTACTAACAATACAAACAGTTCGAAACTTTAATCTGATAGAAACATGATATTCATACAGCTCATACTGACAATACAAGTGCTTTGAAGCGGGACATGACAGTACAGTATAGAAATAAAAATACAGTATGGATTGAGGGCGGTATTGCAGAACTTAGCATGCATAGACTCCGGATGTGTGACCTGATTAAATCACTTTGGCTTCGGCTTTGAGTATAACGTTTCTGTATGCTGCCGTGTTGGACGAAAGAAACCACCATAGTAATTAGCGACTTTGCGATCCGCGTTATAGTCTTTGCCGACTTCGCAATCCCCTCACAATTTTGCAAGGTTAGGAAGAGTGACTCCATAGTTTTCCCTTTCCAGAAAACCAAAATTTGTCCCGAGTGAATTTTGTGATTAAATATTCACTGATTGTGACGTTACGAAACACCATCAGACAGATATATTTCAATTTCCAATTAGGCGTAACCTAAGGACTATAATTACTGACGTGATGACGTCATTTTGAGACTTGTTGCAAGTCTTCTACAAAAGAACACACGAAATTACATCAAAACTAAAGGGCATTACTTCGCGTAGGTAGTGTGGAGAGTCGTATACTGTGAGTACTGTATACGGTATTAACACATTAAACTGTTCTGTTCATTATACATTCCCCATGAAAAATTCAACCAGAAAGTTGAGTGATCTAGTGAATCCTTGCCACATGTATTTTATATGAAACTCATTTAATGTAACTAATTCAGATATGTTTATCAAGTTTTAATCACTAGTATATATTCCAATAGGAGTGGTAGAATCATAAACAACGCGTATTTCTGTAACGATTTCAAAATCACTAGGTGGGAGAGGGTACGCCATGGTTGTCCCCTCAGTCACTGGCCACAAGAAATCACTTATGGCTTGAAATGGACCGTTGGTCCCGTGACAGTGTTAGATGTAACCATTGCTTATGAAAGGGCGGATTTGTTCAAGCTCAAGTCATCTCCTAAGCTTTCCCTTTTAAGACGGTCACAAAGAGACCTTAATTACTACCATCGACAGGGCTACCATTGTTAAGACGTTAAAGAGCTTACTCAATTAGTGTTCATTTTCCAGGTACTCCCTGATCCTCTGTAGATTTTCTGAAAAGTCTTGACACTATCATTTTTCGTTTTATCTGGGAGGGTAGACCTGGTTGAAAGGTTGAATGGCTGAACGTATATCACGTTGATTGGACCTTATAATTAAGGGGGTTCGAGGGCTACACACATTCAAAGTATTATTCGTAGCCTTAAAATGTACTTGGGTGAAACGGTATACAAATGATGTTAATGGTCCATGGATTTATTTTTTTTATATCTGTACTTAATTGCATAAGTATGGAACAACTTTTCTTTTTCAGTTCAATCATGAGTGTAAGGATATTGATATGCATAATCACTTCGTTATTGATGTATGTATTGCCTGGTCCCATCTCTCTTTTAGAAAAATGAAATTATTTGGAAATGATTCTGTCCTTAAAATCAACTCTTAAGACTTTGTATCAGAACGGCATCATGTATGTAAAAGCTCTTCTAGATGTGTATACCCGTCCTTTATAAATCAATGATTTTAATCATAAATACTATATTCATAACTATTCTTTCATCCGTATATTTACGGACTATAATTGCCGCTATTCCCAAGGAATGGAAAAGCACGCAAGAATAAAAGTGAAAATTGTAATGCCAATCATGATCCATTTGAAATCTTGCAACCACACCCAAACTTTCTTAATATATATATTTAGAATGACTTTAACAGGGTCTTAACATACTCCTACGGCTGCCACCGAGAAATGGAATCAGGCTCTCACTTCTAAAGGGTCCTAAAACGGGGTTGGAAAATCTGTCACCATTCGTTTCGGAAAAAGATAGCAAAATACAGTACTTTCAGTTTCATTTCATTTGACGCATTCTTGGCTCGAATATCTTCTTTTTTTTTGCTCGTGTTATGTAGCGATAATGTTTATGTTCCTTCTGTAATTTACATTATGAAACAATAACTCATTTGCTTTGGAAATGCCAAATCATCTCTTATTCATTTTGGATGTTGAACACACGGTGTTTGGTCTTTAATCTAGTTTATTTTTCCATCGATTTTTTTTTTCGGATATAAGTTACTTTGAAAGCATCCTTGTTAACTTTTATAACTTTTCATCTCAAATATTACATTTTGCGGTAAAACAAAATGAGAGAAGAGGTTTTAATTTGCCACAATTTGTTTGCACAAGTTGAAATTTCTTTTACAAGTGTGAAAATACGATTTCATCTTATGTACACTATAGAAAGCAGGTCTTATATAAGTTATGAGCAATGACAATCACCATTAAGTTTTTGCGTGTTCTTATTCAACTTATCGATTGGTCTATATTTCCGGGTTAACCCATATATATACATGGAAAATGATTGATATGGCTCACAGTACTATACTGAAGAAAAGTCAAAAGAGATAGAGCCGGTGTACGAAAACAGCTTGATCATACACTCTCCAATCCAGTCTTCTTAAATTGAGACAGTGTAACCAGGGAGTCGTTCCATAAGAACTCCCTGGTGTAACCGTAGTATATATGATCAGGGAGTTGTTCCAAAAGTTGTTCCAAAACATCTCCCTGGTATAGATGACGATGTTAGGCCTACATCAAAAGTGTAATTCGTTACATTTCAGCAGTTTGAGTCATGTGATAAGATTTTCCAGTTCGGAGACGATACGTTACATTATACTCCGAGTAAGCCAGGTAACAATATAGAGATAAACCCATTGTTAAACTGCAAATTAAATCCGATTTCATACTAAATGTGAATAAGCGCTTAGCGGCGTTAAAAATCCCGAATCCACTTATAACTCAATACCTGATTTAAAGAATACACAGGCTGTTGCATTTCTTAAAAGAGGTACAAGTTAGCAACACCAAAATGATTCATCCTATAATAAGCAACCAAAACATTATGTATTCATGCATGGTGATACTACACCCCGACTTAATCTGACAATTTATCCCTTTCAGTTCCATTTGTTGTTGTTTTTTATGTTTTTTATATTTATGTCAAATCACTTACCAATAACTTAGTTTTACATTCGGTTGTGGTAGATTTAATTCACCCCACCAGTTCCAGGACAGCCTCAGGTCGGGGATCCAGGGGTTATTTATTAGCACAATCTTGCGTTTAGACCTATAGTTAAAAACATGCCCCCGAAGGGCACAATTTGACACCTACTTTGACACTTTCCTGGGGCACGACCTCGTCGGCTTCAATGAGCCCAGGTCCGCAAACCTTCCTCAATAAACTTCTGCATGCGCCTCTGGCTCTTCCAATAAAGATTCATGTCCCTACCTAAATCACAGTCGGAGAGATTACACTACCCCCCCCCCCACCCCCTCCTCCATCGAATACTATCCACGCGTCACCGGACCAATTTGAATTTAACGAAGACTTCCCTGAGTCCGATTCATGACGTTGGGCCTCTTATAAGAACAAATTACAACTTGAATTCAACTTCAACGCACTGACCCCGGGGCCCCCATCGTTATTTCACGAATGACATACATACCGATATGGGGACTCTTGTTACCTACATGCAAATAATTCCTGGTCATAATTGATTGGTATCTTTGGACCACAGTATTTTTTTTGATGTGAACTTTGCCATAATGGGAGTTTTAAATGTTAACAGCGCCAAATATGTGTCTTTCACACACTGTGAACAGTTCGAGAAACATTCCGAAACGAAGCTCAGGTCAAAGGTCAGATAACAGATTTATGAACGTGTCCGGGAATTTACACACAATTGATACAGGATATGTGATACAACAAGATATGATGGCAGTGAGGCGTCTGAGGACACCTTTTGACACCCCCTCACTGACGACTTGAACAAAAACAATTTATTGAGGGGGCCTAGAGAATGATAAATACGACCCGACTGATAACAAACTAGTTTTGACTGAATCGTATATAAAATAATAGTCTGAGGGTATAGGAACTCCCACACATTAATAAAAACCAATTACATATATGTACATAATACGTCTTATTTTCTAACACACAACCGGTTGTTTATCTGTGTATGTGGAAAGTCAATGTTAGTAAACTCATGCATGGGTATATAGCTCTGTACGAAAGCCATGACACTACACCGACTCAATATGATCCCGTGACCCTTACCTTTTCAGTTATGATGACTTTCATACGACTTTCTACAGAATTAACTACAAATTAGAGTAAAGTAAGTTTTGATAAGGTCACGTGACACTAGACGAAAAGGGTAAAAGGAAAACAAATCCACCCAATGCGTTGTGTAGTGCAAAATTCATGAGAAAGTCCTACCCAGGTTACTCTCCTTACTACTAACTACTGTACTGGTATATGCATGGTTGTTTTTATGTGTGTTTACTGTGTATAGGCCCTCAGCTTTACTGTTCTTTAGGAAAAGAACCATATTGGATGTTATATGACGTCGTTCATACATGAAGTATTCAAAATGGCTTCTTTGGTGTGTAGACAACTCGGTATTCTGCATAACAGTCTTTATTTTTTGTTAAATATATCTTTGGTTAAATACTTGATCAATGATCATACATTATGAAGCCAATTATATAGAGACTTTATATCAGCGTATATTCCGTCGTGACGTGGACTCTGCAGTGTTGTTTGCCAGATGCAATATCATAAACAAAAAATCAATCATCTTTTTAATAATACCAGAACTATAGTATTAAGAATTGTGCCCTTTCTTCAGCTCCTTTGCAACAAGTCAATCCTTCAACGAAACAGAATATAGCCACCCGTGTGATGCAACATCACTTTCATTTCTCTCCAGCTAATCTATTATGAATTTTGTGTAACACGAAACGTGATGGGAAACAACCGTACGAATCGCGCTTTATTAGAAGATTGTTCATCACAAAGAAAATGTTTTCCATTTAACCATTTTTCGTTACACAGTTCTGTCTGAATCGATGAACTATACATTTTACATGTTTGTTCCTATTCACCCATACATATTCCTAACATGCTCAATGTTGTCAGCGTTGGCGAACAACAAGTTGGCGATCTTCTGATATAGCTACAGTGATACACAGCTAGTGCATCAAAACCACACCAGTTCATTCTCTCGTCTCATTGGTGGGCAGTGGATTGTATATGTGTTTTAGGCCACAGTATGCAGTGTACATAACATATTGTCAGTATAGCTTGATGGTTGAGTAAGTTGGCAACATGACACTTTACATCAGGATCTAAAATCTATTTCATTTCAAATTATCCTTCACATTTAAAGGAATCTAGTTTGTTGTTAGCCTTGGCAGTTCCGTACAAACGTATGACGTCACATAACCTAAAAGCATCTTTACTTTAAGGCCACACAGGGGCCATACCCCCAACTCAACTTATAAACTCTTGTTATAAGGTTATATATACGTGTGTTATTGTTTTTGTAGTTGATCCGGGTCATCAGGTCGAGTAATATTAAGCACGTATACCACAACATTATATTTTGCACAGTAGTTAAGGAAGCCGCGTTGGCTAGAGGGCTCGTGACTTAAATCCCACATCGTGAACAGCCCGCCCGCCCCACTCCCTTCCTAGGTGAAGTCATCACCCTAGGTCCTCCGTCCTAATGGATCTGTTACCGTCAGTGCCATGTTTTGCCTTTTTGCGCGCTGCTTCCAAACTGTAAAACTTGTCTTTACTGTGACACCATAGAAAGGCCTTTAGCTAACTGAAGGTATTGGGCCTTACTGCAGATCGAACTGAATTATCCTCTATGTCATCATGAGTAGGCTCATTGCATAGTACACTAGCCACGTACATGCAAAACACCGATATAAAAATATAGATACAATTATATCTGCTTGTCGTATTCACGTATTCAGTCGGACGTGTAAGACGTATAATAAGTTAACAACTTCCTTACGGCCCTTCACTGAATACACCTTTTCAATCAACGCTGATCTTGCTGATTATCCCACGGATATACCCACTCGACTAGGGGCCACAACCCCGACGCCCCCCCCCCCACCCCGCCCCACACAGCTTAAACTCTATAAGGAAAAGCCCAATTTGTAAGTTTCGCATAACCCTTAAACAGTGGACTCGTCAAAACGACAAGCTGCAAGGGTTTGGGCAGATTCCCGCCCAAACAAAATGATAAATTAACATCATAAACACACTATGCACTCATTAATAACAACGGTAATGAGCTGCTGCACGTGCGTGTTTCATCTCATTCATACATCCTTTCAATTCATTTTTTTAGCGACACTCTGAACTACAAAATTTAGAAATCAATTGTGAAATAGAAGTTCCTTTGCTCGATTAAACTTCTGCACATTGTGTGTGCTAATTCAATTTCAATGTAGACTACTCCTTGACTGAAACAGTCAGTTTGCATCAAGAGTATTATAAAAAAGATACAAAGACACAGTTTCAGAATTGTTGTCTAAATATAGTTCAATATGTCAGCGAACTGGCACAGAAAACAAGAATCGAAGCAAGACCAGCGCTTTCCAAATAATAAGAAAACGTTGTTACTTAGCAACAGCGTTGAGAGATGCCCTTCAACGTTTTAGATCAAATAGCTCTATACATAATCACTATGAAATGAACGTTGCACGTGATTTCTGGGTTCAGTTCACTGCAATGTATATGGCCTTACGCTATTCTGTGATTCAGAAATTGAGAAATGGGAAAAATTCTGTTAATTGATTTCTAATTTCAGTGAGGAAATGGTCATTGCAAACAGTAAAATCATCGGGCATGATGAGTTAAGCGTGATAGTTAACAAGTATGATGGTCATCATCGATACAAAGCAATGGTTAATCTTCTTCCATGTATATATAACAATTTGTAAACAGATAAAAATGACCAAACAACACCACAGTGTGTACTAAAATAAAATACGGTAATACCGTATAGGGGCAGTGAGTGCATTTCGTTTGAATCTATTCTATAGTTGACAGACCCCCGAGTTATCTTTAAATGACTTTTGCTATTGAATTTGCAGGTTTTCCAAAATATCGTTGGGCGTTTGATGTTTCTGAAATCGCAAAAACAGTTTGCATATTAATGAGACAGTATAAGGCGTCGAGGCAGGGGAAGAGGGTAAAAGTGCGCTTGCATACCTGTAGTGTGGATATGGCTTTATTAGATTTCCCACCCATGGCCCAAATAAATGTTAGTCTTTCCATTATATTCCTATACAACCCCCCCCCCCTTCCCACTCCGGATGAGTCCGGGCTAAGACATATCTGACAACATGCTATAAACTTTAGGCTTCATCAGACCGTTTAACATATATGGATGGACCATTATCTCAGTTCCCGAAAAGGTCGGGCAAACTGCGTTACTGTACATAATATAATACATCCATTTATGGAGCCAGGTCACTACGCCCAGCCGTTCATACACGCATGAACGACCCTATTATGCAACTAGTCTATGGCAAATCCTTAAATCGTTTAGACATAAAAGTTAATTAGTCTACAGGGGGCTTAAACTTTTAAAGAGCTTACAGCCCAGAACAAGAACAACAGCGTCCTGGTTTAAGATTAACCGAACGATCTGCGAGTCTTAATGAAGGACGAATGTACTCACTCTCTTTACATGTGGAGGGGCATACAAGCCTATTAATAGGGTATAACATGTACGCATATGTGATGGACAAATCAACACCAATCGAAAGTCCGAAACCTTCTAGTTATATGGAAACTTGCATATCAGAAAACTCACTGTTAGGGGGTATACATAAGCTCTATGAAGAGAGATTTAACTGTATGCTGCTGGGTATATACTTATGGACAGATCCAGGCGCGTAGCCAAGGGGGGGGGAGCGAAGGGGGAGACCACCCCCCCTTGAGCATATATATATATATATTTTTTTATAATATCGCTAGTAATCTCAAAATAGAAAATGCTTAGATGCATCTTACAAGGCCTGGGAAGTGTCATTTCCAGCGATCTGGGAGGCATTTTCAGCCAAAATTTTCTTGTACGCTTCGCGCCAACCATGGTGGCGCTATGCTTAGATAGTTTGTCTACAGGCTTCGCCCCTCCCTTGGCAAATTCCTCGCTATACGCGCCTGGACAGATCAAGCGATCCATGGGCAGGAGGTATGCCCTCTCTTTTGAAGAAACATTTATATAGGACTAAAACTGTTTTGTTGCAGAATGGTGTTAAATATTTCCACAAGTATCGGCTATATCTTTTTACTTCTGATTGTTTTTTCGACGACTCCCACTTTAAAAATGGAGTTTTAGTCTGGCACCAAAATCGCACCGATAAGGATGACATTAGGCTAAAACCTCAAGGTTTGCTTACGAAATCAGAAGACATTCTGAACTTAATTTGTGACACACATGCATAATTTGCCAAAAGATAGCACAAAACAAAAAGATTTCTTACTATTACTAAGGATGGGGAGGGGGTGGAGGAAGGGGATACTACGGTTAGCGTGGTACAAAGCTACGACCCAACACAAAATGGAGATTTAACACCTGCTGTGGCCGTTATCATAAATAAGACAATCAAGTATCGCTTCATATCAAACTTCAGTGAAGAGAGTTCACCGTCTTGCTAAGTTTATGGCACTATGAAATTAAAACTAATCTGGGACTGTCAGAAACTTAACACCATGCAACTGGATATTCCAGCACTGTCAAACAATTTTGAAACATCTTTTGCAAGTTCTTGAAACAAACATTATTGCCACCTGACAACGTGGTATATCGACGAACGTATATAGTGGCATCGACAAGTGAATTGGAAGATGAAGTAAATATAAGAAGGTAAAACAGAAGGAAGTTAGTGTAGCAGCTTCTAGAGCAGGCAAAACAAATTCATCTTGTATAAATTTCCATAATTTTACATCTTAGGTGGCGTCTCACCCTCGATTACTCTTCGTGTCAGTGGGAATTGGGTAAACTATTTATATACCTATATCTTGCTGTGGTTTGTCGTAAAAAGTGTCGCGCTTGAAGAAAAAAAATGCGGGCCTGACTGCCATCTGTTCATGGGCCGTAAACAAGTCGGTTGCCAAGCAACCTCTTAATGTTAGCCTGAAACTGTATGGTTGATATGTCAAAGGTCATTTTTTTTCGAGGCGATGACTAACTCGGACCATTCCGTGGGGACTTAAAAAGTATCTGTGTATTTTTCTGGTCTATGGTGTGTCATACTGAAGTCACGAAAACTACTTGTTTTTCAATACAAGTTCAAGACCATGATCACTGTTGTACAATTCCAGAGACCGAGCTTATATACTGTACTGAGCTTCACAAAGACAAACACCATGGCATGTATACACTGGCCTGCATTTAAATGCTTATATATACGCTTGCTTCATTAACAACGTCAATGATCAGAGTAAAACTAAGTAAAATAACCGAGTTGGGGTGGGTAGGGCGGGTAGGCAACCTGCCTCATTTGATGATATGTAAAACGTTTCGAAAAGTTACAGTAACCTCGCAATGATAACGAAATAATTATGCTCCCTGCTGTGATGACAAAGGGCGATGCCACTCAACGGTTAACTGGAACCGTTATACTGACAAGATCTGAGCAGGGAGCTCACTACAGGGACTAAGGACGGGTGACCCGAAACGTTTTGCCTGTACAAGTTACAAAGGGTAGGCCTATACCAAGGCCGCATATGCATATAGTTTAATGCTGTTATAAATGATGTTGTATAATTATGATCAGCGCATATACAGTTCTGACCCAGAGAAAGTGCACTTTTGGAACTGGTATATAAACCAAACAGTTAAAGAAAAGGTTACTGTTCAGTTCAGTCATGCCTCCGGTTTTATTTATCTTCATAACCAATGTTTTCAAGAATTCTGTCGAAAATCATAACATACGTTTTGACGTAATCGAGGGCATGTCACCCATGCAGCCGTTACACGAAATGGACATATATCATTTCAACGAATCTCATTAGCGAATACACTGTTTATACATGTATACACTGATTATGTATGTGTATATAGAGTAGGGTTAAAATACACTATAATGAGATGTGTTAACTTTCGAAAGTTAAAACATCATTACAATATCGAAATGTGTTTTAAAAAGATACTGTTATTTAACTATATGTTCATTATATATGCACGACGAGAGAGATCTTATATTGCAAAATTATATGAATTATGAAGACTGGATTGATTTGTACATTCTAATGAAGGATTTTCTATCAGCTTCATGTCAACAATATGATTATAAATTAGGGTAAAATCCTACACCATTTACCCTTGACAAACTTACAATACGTGGTCAACAAGTTATCTGAGAGTCATAAAACCCTTGTTTTCCTAACAGTGTTTGCGTTTCTTCCGTGAGGTTACCTAATCAGCCTGCCTTGTGTACCATAGACTAGGTAATCCAGTCACGACCATTGCCCAGTTTACGAAGGTTGTGACACTGAAACGTTTATCAGGCTCAAAACTCAGGTCGTACTAAAGGTACAACTTGCAGGTTATTGCAAATTATAGCTGAGGTAGTGCTAATGGTGCCAGTGTGCAAGAAAAATTGCAAATGTATCCCGAAGAAAGTCTTGGCATTACACCTGGACCTTTAAGCATTTCAGAAGCTGTACAGCTGCACGCAGACCAAAAGTCATCCACTACAATCATGAACAGGTCTAACCCAAATGGGCTATGTAGAAATTTAAGGATTGTATCCACCCAGTCACCCACTGTTGCAAAATCCTTCAAAGGAGTTATATCTTATTTACAACAAACATTAATCAACGAGTTGATAGTCAAGGAAAAGCGAGAAAGCAAATAAGTTTATGAATATAGCTTATATATTGTTTAATATATATATATATATATGCCTCGTGAGTGTTCGCATATGTATCGAGATCCCTTCCTAATGTCTGCATGTATTATGTTCCACATGTAACCATGTTGTTTACAAGTATATACCTACAGTAAACCATATACAAACCATACACTAACACCTACGTAGAAATGAACTTGATTTTTAAGACGGTTATAAAGCCCACAAATGCAGTTCTATTTTCTACAATACTCCATTTTAACAACCCCATGCAAGATATCGCCTGAACATAAGAAGAAGATGAAGAAGAAGCCTTAAACTTGCAAACACAAACAGGGCTCTTGGGTATACAACCACCATGGTAAATGTCAAACTCGATTAGTAGTAATGATGGTTACCAGGCTGTAAGCAGGGAGTTGTTACAACTCCCTGTTGTAAGGCTAGTATGACTTCTGTACGGTCAACCTCGGCAGCTGTTAGAAGCACTCAGGCCTACTCTCCAAATAGGCCTATATATATTGCCACGAACTTTCCTGAAGCAGTTTATCAGGTTAAAGATATTGACTTTAAGTCTATTACAGACCAAGTTGATTATTTACTTAAATCACTGATCAAATTTTGATTCGGGTAACTGCTAGAAAGATTTAGCAAACCAAGGTGCGTGTTTTGAGTTGATGGTATGTGGAACTAAAGAATGCGGAATTGTTACTGCATTGGTGCAATTTGGTGTGGATAACGAGGGCCTACATATTGACTCTGCGCTACAGCAAGTGACTTTTGTCAACTTTGAGTCGGCAGAAAAAAAGTTGTACTTTGACGAGGTATCACCGCGAAGGTGAGAATCATCTGTCGCTATGCCTTTGTTATTGAAAAACAGCCTAACTTAGGCTATGTGATGTAGAACTATATTTTTGGTTAACGCTATGCATTGCACGTGTCCAAATCTTGAGGTGCAATGCGCGAACGTATATATATATATGAAAGATAGCCTATATGCGGTATCTGAAATCATATAATCCGATATTTGTATATTGCTAACGCCGCAGAACGAAGGGACGGTTAGCAAAAGCAACGATGTCTTTATACAAGACTAATTGTTACATCAAATATGTGGATACGGGTATGAAGGTACACAATTCATTTAGAGAAGCAGAATATAGTCCTTGTGTTGATTGGATAGTCATTGTGTGTTAATATGCCATGGCTTGGCGAGAGTGACAATTAAGGAGCGATTGCAAACCAAAACAGCGGTACACCTTTAAAGTTATTTTAATGACATCACCCAAACATCAATGTCATGTCTAGTATATAGACTACCAGCATGTATAAACAACGTTTCAAATATATACATTGAGATATGTATAATATCATGCCGGTCTACCGCATGTGATAAACATGTAACATATACAGGCCTGCAAAAACATTAAAGCGGTATTCCGTTGGCAGTATATCGACGGCGAGCTGAATGCAGAAACGACAATGCGTCCTTGCAGTTTGGTAAAGATTTGTCATTCCCCCTCCTCCTCTTAACCCCCCCCCCCACCCTCCGCCCACGACAACAAATAATATAATAACTAAGTTGAAACATAAATAAATATCACCGGTCTTATAGCTATGCATATATGCATCATTATGTTGGGACAGTACAGCATTATATCCTTCCAAATTATTTGTCAATATTGTAAAGACAGTCTTCACTCCCTCCGTGACGGTAGGCCTTCACAAATAGCTTATGGGATCTCAATCGAATTAAAGATAGGCGTGCCAGCCTATGCATATTTATTAACAAAACTGCTTTCATATAATATGCGAATTAGCCCGAGGCTGGAAACTATATACTTTTAAAGGTCTCAGTCACGACGTGATCCTATAGAAAATATGAAGCGTTGTTACGGGATTCAAGTATCAAATAATATCCAAAATAAATGGGAAACTAAGAACTTTGAGTGAATTCCTTCATGATACGTTGACTCATGGAATAGCTGGATGGGAATACAGCCAGCTGATTATTGCCAACAGGTGTTCGAGCAGGTCAAATTTCTCAGGGTCAAGTTTTCGACTCTTGTTTTCTGTCTTACAGTGAACATTCCAAATTTGACACTGCTATGATCGTCCATAAATCATGCTGTCTCAACTCAGCGTTATCAATACGACAAAATCCATCATTTTGGTTTGAATGGTTTATTGGTTACCGTAATCAATACCAGGCTGGTGTTACAGCTCCCGGATTTCGATATACGAGCAGTTATCTTATATACGTCGACACCCATACATACGCTATATGCATGGCTCTAAATAAAGGAAATATTGAACGAGACAATTGTACTCTTGTATACTTAATTATAGCTGCTCCCGGTTATTCCAATAAATTAAATGTCTATAAATGTACTTTGCTCACGTGCTCTTCTATATATATAAATACATTTGCCTTCTGTGAGAACATCTGACTGTGGTATTCGCCATTATTTGTTTGTCTATTGATTTATTAACGATTTGTAACGGGGCATACGTTAATCTGTGCATATATGCGGTATACAAAGTGTGTGTGGAGCCCATGTAACGCTATGACTCCATTAAAATGAAAACATAACAAATATAAACGTTTTTAATACGCATACATTTGATGTCTTGCCTCTTGGCATCGGCATTTATAAGCCAGCCTGGATGTTCGAAGTTGCTACAGTACGTGCTACTTATAGAAAATCCTGTTGAATGTAGGCTTGCCTAATCGATCTTATTCCTTTTATGTTTAAAGAAAACCGCATCTTGCGCTAACAATGTCAAATCAGACACCATTCAATAGATAGTAGTCTTGGGGTGAGGTCCAACTCCGAGGCCATGGGCCCGAGTATATACGTGTACTGTACGTGCTCGGGTACTGATATAATATTAGCATTGGCGATTTCAACCTCTATGTGGAGAGCCAAACTTACAGTATAGACTACATCTAGCTAGAAGTAGTACTATGTACTTATATTTGAAACCTAACTTATAAAAATATACCTAACACCTTGGATACATTACATTGCAATACGACTTATAAGTGATATTTACACCGCATCAGAAGAACTAGAGAGAGTCACTAGGCTATTGTAGCCGATTGTTGGCTGTTGCACAGAGACATGTGGAAAACTATATATATTACACTGAACCATACACACCGATATCGTATCAGCGTACACAACACAGCACGATATTGCATGTAGGCTGGGTTCAGTTAATTAAATTCCTGCACAAGCGTCCCTGGCAACCAATCACATCTTTTGTCCATGTACATTTCTAAAAGGGTTTAGTTATATCTTGAAACACAGAATGTAATCTAAAACCACTGACAGATGTTTACAAAGCCTTTCAACGTTCGTAATTCCAAGCTGAAGCAACGTATGCGTTATGTACCTTAGTGTTGCACATATATCGCTCAGGGCTCTACGCGACATGTCAACGCGGGATTGCACACTATTTCAAACTAAATAATCTAAGCATCCATTTGAATCAATTGCTTTACAAACTCACCCTCCTTTTCATAGGCATCATGGCAATATGTTGGTGTCTTCCCTGTCGATGTAAATATATCAATTTATGAGATTCCTGTGGTATTACAGCCTTCCCGGGTTTGAACGACACGAATATTATAGCTCAATTTCGAGCAGGTAGATCTCGACTACACGATCACAGCTGATCACATAGAACAGTGTGAGTGAATAGCTAACAAGTGGTCTTACAACCACTAACATAAACATAGGATGGGCATGCAATTTGCAATTATTCTGTGCGTACGAGTGCACGGTGGTTTTCTACGGTAGCCAGTACAATTGTTGTATGGTAGCTGATAAAAGCCAGCGATGACTTAATGAACGTTTCTTTGCCTTTTATTGTTTCATTGCAATTGAAGATGAATGGATCTACGATAGTTTACAATGTCAAATATGTGTTATGTCTATTTCAAGACGAACATAAGGTAACTGTAGTTTAGAATTAGAGGTGTATAAATGGGTTTAAGTTACCACTGTCGATGTAAGGAATCGCTTTGCATCCAGTATGAAGAGTGTTTTAGTGTTGGTTCTAACCGAAAAAGTATTCTTTCTTTACGAGTGCAAGACATACGATGTTGGATTCATGAAGAAAACGCACCTTATAGACTCCAAATGCCTGGTTCCAGTAACATTTCATTCAAGAGAATTAGCAGCGGTTGGAGACCTAAAACAGTCTTCCCTACGTTTTTATGTTACTTTCATTCAGTTTTCTCATCAAGTTCTTGTATTTTGTACTAATTAAGCCGGTAGTTAAGAGACAAAAGAGTGGGTAGGCAAAAATATTCCCTTCGCTGCTCAAATTTTGACAAAATAGGCTATATTGTATTTTTAATGTATTGAAGTAAATATCGATCAGTAGAAATTCCTTGTTAAAATGATAGCAGTTTAACAATTAATATATTGTAACGCTAACTCAATCTAAGATTCGGGAAGCGCCAAACTATTCCCTACTGAAAAGGCTGGTGGTAGCATGGAAACAAATGTGGCTTGTATGGTTTTGTGTTAGTAACGACGAGCCTTGAATCTCGCTATTACATGCTAAGGTTTTAACACATAGATAAACGAGTAAAGAACGAGCTCTGACTAGATTTCGTAATCTATTACTATATATACAATAGGGAGTGTTAGCTCAGTGGTTAACGCAGGTGCCTTTCAACATAAGGTCCCGAGTTCGAGTCACTCCAAGATTAATGCATGTCGTCCAGTTACAGAGTTTTTGACAATTCATAATCATGGACGTTGAAATATGAATCTAAGAGACTTACTTCGGTCAGCTTGCGGCTTTGATAAGCCAAAGATGGCTTCTTCGCGACTTCCTGCTTGCAGGAGGATCTAAAACACATACAATACATACATACATACATACATACATACATACATACATACATACATACATACATACATATATACATACATACAATCAGCCAGTTACAGACAAAACATCGGCATGAAACCCTCAATAAATAGAAGAACATGCACTTAAACGAAAATGATTACAAACAAGGTCTCGATACCAAAGTAGAGTCCTATAACGATACGTAAAAAAAGTGTATAAAAGACGAATACAAAACATACAAATAAAAATACGACCACAATGGTCGGAGCCAGGGCTACTACCGAACCGAACTTTTTAGAACGGGAGCAAAGACTGATTCACAAGTCTCGAGATCTGATGCAGCTGAGTTGGTGAGCAAACGTCACGTGACCTGTAATACTTACGTCACTGTCCACATGGAAAACATATATGTGGCTAAAGACAGTTACATGTAGCCTAGAGAAATAGAGGGCGACATATATGATGACCAATGGCTTCACACTATTGCTAGTGTACATAGGTCATGCAAGACGGCGGTTAAAAGGTACAAGGAATATTGAGCCTTAGTGTACCACAACCATGTTAACGGATATGACCTGATATACCATTGGGTTAGGGTCTGGGCCCTGGCCCCTGATTTAGAATAGTGCAGATATTCTGACTGAAGGCTAAAAGGAGAGAGTGACGTGTTAGAAAATCGCACCGACTCTAAGTAGCCTAAACGATTTATTACGACGTTGGCTATATCCCGTGACTTTAGCCTTTAGCAAATAAAACAGTTGATCAATGAAGCATGAGTGATAGCAATAGGAATTTGCACAAAAGATATACAATTTATTAAGTAATGAACCAATCAATTATGTTGCAAAATGAGTGCTTATTAAAAATCAACAATGAAACATTTACAGCAAAATTAAATGTCAAATTATTTATTTAACGCTGTAAAATTAGTACTTTTTCAATTTTTGGAAAAATTTCGAAACCATTGAATCATGTTATTTCGACACTTCAAAAAGCAAATTAATAAAATAAATAAAAACAGAATAGTAAACTATACATATTTATGACGTCTTTAATTCACCATTTTGCAACAAACTGTTAAATTGATTCAAAAAACAATTTCGGCAAACTGTGTCAAATTGCAAACTATTAGATGAATGAGTTAGAGAAGTAAGTGCATATTGCTCCAGATTGTCGAATTACATATACAAGTTAATTTAATCGGGTTATAACTGCAAATAAAAGAAGTAATCAATTCGATAATGTTGTGCTTTATGTTGAGATATGAAGGTGAGGAATTCAATATTGTAGAGAAACTGTTGACATTAGTAAACGAACATAAACATTTTGTTGGTACCTTAGCGCTTCCATACATTAGCGCACGTACACATCGCACCACAGAAATGTGACACGCACACGCAGAGCCAAAGACACGACAGCGCATTATAATACTCTGCGATTCCGTATTGTACTTTTCTCTACACAGACCGACATATCAAAGTCCGGTCAAAACGTACATGCAGTACAGAAATTGATTAGCATACAGTGCATTGGGACCACTGAGTGATTGACTTTACGGTCGTCAATTAAGGTTAGGCTACCGTCTGCTGCTGGACAAGCCGCTTCCAGAGTCCTTTGTAGCTGGTTCTCACTTGCGTAACACGTCGACTTGAATTGTAGTAATGAATCAGAGATATTGTAAGCAGCCGTTTTCCTTAATCATTCACCACTTTCATTAATTAAATTAAGGGTTAGGCTAGGCAGTTCGGCAAAACACAAAAAGTTATCCTATGCTACCCTGACACTGGTAGTCTGTTAATGTTATTGTGTTAACTTACGTAACTAGTACTTAGGCCCTAGTTAAGTTTCTATCTAGGCCTAGTCAAGATTACGCCAGAAAGATATCGAACATCTAACAAATGCTAGCCTTACAGAGGGCTAAGCCTAGGCTACAGTACTAAGTAAGTAGGTCTAACTTTAGGTTCAGTTCTGGTTCGTCTAGGCTCTAGAGGCCCTAAAGGTGCCTAGTTATAAATATAAACTTATACTAGGCCGAGGCCTAACAACCGTTACTAAGCAACTGAAATTTCTCAAAGTTTTTGCATGCATCAAAGTTTATTCAGGCTACAAGAAATAATTTGGTAATTGGTAAAATATTTATTGAACTAAGCAAGAGACAATGCAACATTACCATATTCAACCATAATGGCACAGGCCTAGGCCTAGGCCTCCTACGTGTAGCAAGGACACTTCGAAGTTCGGACACCTAAGCCTTAAAACACCCCAAAACTATATCTTCTGGTATAAATCACCAGAAAATATACTTGATATGGTGGGAGAAGTGTGTTATATTACGATACACGGCCAAACTTTCTTTCCTGCAAACTGTTTTCACGTTGTATTCCAAGAAGATTCTTCGTGATTGTGGAACTGCTATTTCTTTGCTAGAGTATTGCGAAGTTCGGACACCCGGTCCCACAGTGTGGCGCTGGTGATAAAATTGGTGGCGCAGTTGCTCTTTTAGTAATTATAACAGACTTCATAGATCTCCGTCATTTTATTGACAAATATGTAAGTACTTACTTGCACACGGGTCATTTTGGAGAGAAAATAACTGTAGCTTTGTAGTTTTTCGTGAAATTGGCTGTTGCTATAGGTTATCATGGTGAAATCGTGTATTTCTTAGGGGTGTCCGAACTTCGCAGTGTTCCGAACTTCGCAATACTGACTATATTGGTCTACCTCATGACATGTGATGCACTTTTCAAAATTTCATATTCCAAATTTCCTATAAAAATTCATAGTGATAGAAAGTTCTATTAGGATGTGGTTTTGAATTTTACCTAAAGATACAGAAATGTTGCAGTAGTTTTGCCAACTGATCAACTTCAGCATCCAGAAAAGCCTTTAAAGTTGAGCTGCATTTTTGTTTTCCTCTTGTCAATGTTGAATTTCAGGAACTGACTTGAACAAACAAGGAATTAAAACGGCTTGTAACTAGGAGCCTGTGGAGTTGGTACTGTCACCACTGTACTGTATTCAAGCTAACTGACCTACATATAGTCATCTAGTTATGAGATTTTAGTCTAGAATATATAGCATCTATCGAAATGAACTTCTATAGAGGCAAGAGGTGCTCTTGAGGACAACCAAATTGACGTTCATCTGATACAGGAGTTCTCTAAGCTCTTCAGTTTCAACATGGATTGTAGCATATTAATCTTAAAAAACATGAATATAATTAACTCTCCATTTATTAATGGGGTCCCTTCTGACTTTAGTGAAGAAGAGGGACATAATAATTTACTAACAAGTTCTAATTTATGCTCGATGTTATCCCATTTTCCTGATCGTAGCATTCTCCTTGAATACGTCCAATGAAGGGACAAAATCAGTTCCAAATGCTCAGGGAAATTTTACCACGCCTTTAATGACTAGGCGTGGTCCACCCCCTGGAGGTGCTGGCAGTTTTAGAAGACAGAGTTCGGGTCTGAATAGATCCACATCATCCAGTTTCTCGGCCACCAAATCTTTCCGGTATTAATCTAATTTGTATTTTATTTATTTCAGTTAAAATATCCCATATATAGAGTTCAACGGAAACAATTACAAGTGTAATATTTTAGTATATGTTAGAAAGCACAAAAGTTTATTTAATTATCAAATGGGAATCTACAAAAGGAAACCCTGTAAGTATGCAAGTATATCAAGATTTCTAAGGTGCATTATTTCCTTTCAATTAAAGGGGAGTATCAGTGGTTATCATCACCTAATTGTTTGTCATCCTTGCAATGACAGTTTTTGGCAGCAGTATATTAATGGTTTAAAGTTGATACTTTGGAATTGTCTGTAAAATGAAGCATTGCCATTAATAGTAATCTTATCAAGAAAATATGATAATTTGAATAAATAAATTTCTGCAATAAACAGTGACCATACCAAATAGGTTGTTAATATATTTAAGTTAAGCAGTATGACAGACTAAAAGAAGAACAGTTTTTCTAGCATAATGTTTCATGAAGTACACTTTTCTTTGTTGAGCAGTGACAAAGAAAAAAAGGAAATCTAAATTGGTCATTTATGTTGCATTCAGGAAACAAAAGTATATGTGCTTATAAATCCTTTTCATCAGAATATTTTTTATCGGTCTACACTATACCTTTTTAATTCTCCATATTTCTCATATCTTTGGGTACTTTCCAGATCATCTACAGACACACCATTTCGGACAAGCAGTAACAGTGGTCAGACACCATCTGCAAGACGCACCCCATATCGGAGTGCAAGCTCATCAACTCCTGCTGGGATCCCCAAGTCATCGACTATTGTAGGTATGATATTGGCCTGAATCATGAAAACATTCTGCAACACTGAGTTATACAGTAAAAATACTAAGTAGACTATATAAGCCTGAACAATAGAAAAATAAAAGTCTAACTTTGCTCCTCAAATACCTGTCTCCATTTGAACATACTATACTTACATAAATCCACAAATTGTTTAAATCTCTAAACCCTCACTCCCCGCTCCTGTGTCCGTGAGCACTCACACACTGTACCTGGATCTATCCTTCTGCTAGACACTGCAAAGAAACATTTTCCCTGAAACTGATATTTAGGTTGAGGAAAAATAAAAAAAATCAATGCAATTCATCTTTGTCCACATAATGTGATATGTGTTCTATGAAGAAATCGCAACAAAATGAATGAAAGAGAGAAAAAATGCAGCTGTATAGTTCATTATGACAACCTACAATTTTTCTGGGTTTGATTTTTGTGTTGAGTTGTAACTTTGTCATTTTGACTAAACTTAGTAAAGTATGCACAAATCATTGGAAAGATCTTAATCTGAGTATCCTGTATTTTTTGATGTAATCTTCTAAATTTTAATTGCAAATATCTTTATACATTTTGTGCCAAATATCATCGTTCCTGGTGAAATTTTGTTGGACTTAAGAAACAGATTAAAATATCAGCTACCTTTAATATCTCTTCTTTAGTGATCACAGTGCAAAATGCAGCTTCAATATCTTAATACAGGGAGCATTATGTAGGAAATATTATTCATTTACCAATAATGCAAAGGAAGCAATCATGACAGTATAAAAAAAACCTTGTTCCAAGGGAGGTTTTGCTGGTATGTCTTTCTTTAAGTCTATATCAAGTTTATTGCATTCATTTATATTTTGTGTACATATGGTTTCTTTTTAATGTATAGCTGTTGTTGAAGGCAGAGGACAGGCACAGGGAGAGATTGGAATGGCATGTATAGACCTTAAGCAGCCAGTGGTCACTTTATCACAGGTAATTAGAAAATATTTGTACGTTTAAACTTATTTACCCCCATACTGTATTTAAGTTTTGTATCATTTGCTTGTATAGCTATATACTTTGCATTTAGCCTTACATATTAAACTGGACGGTAGCACGGTTAAATTTTCAACAATATAGTTCACTTGCATTTTACTAAATGTTTCACCATCACTTATAGCCTAATTGAGGACGTGAGTACAAGATATAATGCCCCCATTCAGTTTCCCATTGTTGATTTGCTCTTTTAGTACAAAAGGTATTGTTAGTTCACTGTTTTGCCATCTCATAGAATGTTTCATACTTGAGAACTTCTGTTTATCTATCAGAAATTAGTAATTATCACCTAGCTTAAAGAGATAGACAACACATCTACTACAGATGAACCTCATTTACATGTAAGAGGTTAGCTTTCATTATGCTTTGAGTATATGAAATAATTTCAAAGTTTAGGAAGAGAAGAATGACTTCATATTCTGTTTGTATGGACGAATATACTACATATAGGTACTATACCTGTGATACTTGTGGACCTATGCAGTTGTGTATAATGGTCAGGTTGTAATGTATAGTTTTACATAAAATATAATTATTACCAGTTCTTTAATACTAGTCAATATGGCCATACATATTTGTTCTGATACAATATTAGTTGTTAGATTGACAATAAACCTCACTTCTGTTTGTTTCTATAAATTTCATCATTTTCATTCATGTTTAGTTCTCAGACAGTCAGACATATGTCAAAGTCACTACAAAGATTCAAATATACCAGCCATTAGAGGTAGGTGTTGTCCTAATTCAATCATTTCATTTAATTTCATCAGTTTTTACCTCGGTTGTGTGACTATTATTCCATGCACTCTCTGAATCTCTAATATCTGTGTTATCTTTTTCTTGCTACTGTATGAAATAAGTTCTCTTCTGGATTAAGGACCCTGGCACAGGTTTGAGATTGGGTGAGGGAGGCCGGGACTCCACCAATTGTGTTAACAAGTGTTATTGAAACTGCTGCAATGACCTTTCTACCCTGGGCTCCTTGTGTACAAGGCCCTGTGGATTCATGGTGAATTCAGCTAAGCAACTTACACCAACTAGAATAGGTCTGCTTTCTTGCGCTATTTTAGCCAGCTCCTTTTTTTGTTTGTTGCCAAAAGCTAAAGCTGCCATTATTTAAGGGATTATTAATCATTTGAAGGATCATTGAATATAAAAGAGGGATTAGATCTCGAAGTCTAGTATTCGCTCTTATCCCCCCTTAAACGCCTACATTCCACTGAGTGTGCAACTCTTACTTATCTGCAAAACAAAGTGCTAATATAATAAAGTTGAAGACAAAACAGGCTCTCCTCCCTGCTTATAATAGTGTTCTTTAAACTAGGTCTAATATATGCTTGTTTTGTATTTTTCTTTTGAAGATCATTATGCCTCATACTGCATGTGAGGGTGGAACCATGACAAAGCTTTACAAACTCATTAGTGACAATTTCCAGGCGACAACTATCTCAACTGTACAGCGAAAATACTTCAATGAAACCAAAGGTAAATCATCCGATGTCCATGAAGGACTGTTCCGTCCAGTGAATCCAACAATTACAACTTTGAATAAGGTGTTTAAGTGTAATTGCATTTGTTGTGCATAGCAAAATGATATTGTAACAACATGACAAGAACTTGTAAACAAAAAAATGCTTGTTTCTCAATCCTGTCATAATTAGACAATATCTTGAAAACTTTGATGTAAGTTCTTAGGATGTCAGAAATGAGTTATTGAGGTTGTCAAAATGTTGCTTTTGTGGTGCCTATCTTATGGAGCTTTTGACCTCTGAGTCATATGACAGCAAAAATAATCTCTGGGAGAGAGTGCTGCATTATTGTTTACCAAATACATGTAGAAAACAAAATATACCTATGTTCAAACACCATAGAGATATGTGTCCCTTCTCAATGTTAAATATTTTTGAGAATATTTAATTCAATGACTAAGTATTAGTGCAAATGATTTAATTGTTTTTCAATTCACAGGTATTCAATATGTGAAACAGCTGTGCGCCTCAGAGTTTAGTGCTGTTGAAATGGAACTTTCCTCCAAGTACGAATGATATTCATTAACTTTTGATCGTTTATTTCCGGATAACTTGTTCGTTTTTCTACATATATAGAATATCTCACATTCTAAGCTCAGGCTGCAGTTATTTTTTTGCCTACATCTTTCTCAATTATTATTTACAGTATTAAAGGACTTGCTTGTTCTGTTAAAAATTAATGTTCCCAACAATTGTTTGTGTTACATCATATTAGAATGATATAGAACCCAAACTTGTGCATTAATTAAAATTAATTGTCATGATGGGCATCAACATTAATGTTAAGCTTCCTACTTTGTTTTGTATGACTGCATGATCAACGCTCCATCTGCATGTTCCTCCTGACTGTACTTCTCTGTGTGCATGGAAAGTTGCAAGTGATTACCATAGGCTTTTCAAACAATTTTTCAAATTTTTAGAACAGTTGTTAGTTCATGAATGTTATCTTTGAGATTGTATTCCAACAATTGAACATTGAACATGGTGCGATGCCTCAGGGGAAGGGGGGATGGGGGAGTGTAGAATAGTAGATAAAGCTACAAGCCTTTATATTTGTTGCAAGAATATTAGTTCTGAAGGTCTTAAGAATCAAATTCTGTTGTTCCAGTACTGGTACTAACACATAGAATACTGATGCTTCTCTGCATTCTTTGAACGGATTGTTCTATATAGTCTTAAGTTACCGTACAGAATTCTCAGTGGTAGATGGGTTTAATTAATTGCTTATCTAGAATAGATCCTCGTTTGGGATCATTATGATGAATGAATTGATTTTCTGCAGATACTACTGTTTGGCAGCTGCTGCAGCTCTTCTGAAGTACGTAGAGTTCATCCAGAACATTGTGTACGCTCCAAACTCACTCAAAGTCGTCTTCAAAGGAAGTGAAAAAACCACTATGATTGGTCAGTATGTCTTACATTTCAGGGGGTGGGGGAGGGGTGGGGTGGGGAGGCAGCTAGATGGATGACCCACGATTCCCCATCAAACAAGTTTTCTATATCCCCATTTCAATACAAAATGGCCCTAATATACTATTGAAATTTAATTACAAAATTAAGAAACTTAACTAATGTAAGAGTAATAATAACAATTCTTACACCCAATCAAAGTGGACACAGCTACTGTATTTATTAGCACTTCAGTACAGATATAACATGTCATCTATTCCTCCCATGGCTTTCCATACACACTGGATCTGAATTTTTAATCAAGAAGACCACAACTTGAGAATTTGTAATAACTTAAACTAAGCAGGAAGGTTGTGTTATTGATGATCAAACTCCAAGGTACAGTCAAGGTAACCAATCCCTGGCTTAGTGTGAAGCTACCGCAAGAAAAGAGTATAATCTATAGATCATACATGGATTAAAAGAAAAACAAATTAATGAATCAAAAGTCAGAAAGCTTATCTATTTTATACGAGATGTAGTAATCTGGAGGTAACTGAAGCAGAAGATTAACTAAGCTGGAAAAAGCCGAGGCATTGTAAAATTGAAAAATATTTTTTTTAATGAACAGTTCCAGCAAGGCTGAATTTTAAATGGTATGGCATAGTTCAGCATATTTCATCATGGCTATTTTGTCATATTCAAACCCCGCCTTTTGGTGTTGGCGTTGGGCAGGAGGGGGGGAGGGAGGGGCAAGGGTTGGGGACAGGGGTTGGTATCTCAAACAGTCTCTAATGTTATAAATGTGCTAATACTTATGTTGGTGAACAACAGGCGCGTAGCCAGGAATTGCCAAGGGAGGGGCGAAACTGTAGTCAAACTATTAGAGCTGTAGATTTGGCATTGCAAACTATCTAAGCGTAGCGCCACCATGGTTGGCGGGAAGCATACAAGAAAATTTTGGCTGAAAATGCCTCCCAGATCGCTGGAAATGGCACTTCCCAGGCCTTGTAAGTTGCAGCTTAGCATTTTCTCTTTTGAAATTACTAGCGATATCATAAAAACATTAAAAAAATGTATCAAAAAAATGCTCAAGGAGGGGGGCGGGCGGCTGCCCCCTTCGCGCCCCCCTTGGCTACGCGCCTGGTGAACAAAGAGATAAAATAAGCAGAAACGAGTAAATGAATGAAAACGTCTATGGTAATGAGATCAATCACAGTCCAATGTTTACGTATTGTTTGTCTGTAGATGCTACTACTGCCAGAAACTTGGAGTTAGTGCACAATATGAAGGATATTAAAAGTGACCATACTTTATTTGGAGTGCTGAACTACACAAAGACATCAGGAGGCGGTAAGTATGTCAGAGGATTGTTTTTAGAGTTAGTTTTCTTTTCACTTTTGATTCATACATCTATAGTTTGCAAGGATCAAATACAGATGAAATAATCATATTGATACAGGTTGAAAATGTAAGCAATCTGAATAGTTTTCTACACAAGGTAGTAATTGTCAAGTCAAGAAAATTCAGTCCACAGAAAGAGAGATAAATGAATACAAAAGAAAGTTTGTAGAAAACTTAAAAAAGTAAAATATCTAAATTCTAGAACCCATGCTTGTTTGGTATGAATTATTGTTTTTTTCTAAGACTGCCACCATAATTAGCTAAATTGCAAACTTGTAAAATTTTCCCTTATTTAAGCAAAAATTCTAAGTAAAATATTATCGCATGAAATTAAAGCTCCGCAGTATTGCCTCAAAATACGCTACAAAGTCAGATAATGGTCGGTCATGCTCAATTAAATTTGAACGTGCATATTAACTGCCATTCTACAATCTGTTACCCACAATAAGATATTGACTTTTCTATCCTAACAAATCTTCAACAAATTGGAATAATATGGAGAATCAACCGCCACAAAAGCCTTCTGAATAACTTACAGCGTTTTCTTAAGATGCTGAAATTTGAGGCGAACACTGATGCCGTTTTTGAAATGAAAGCTTGGCTGCCTGTGACATGTGTTTAGAAGACTAAATTCTGAAAAAAATCTAAACTAGAAATAAACTAGAATTATACCAATTTCAGGCCCCAAAACTCTTTAAGCTTACCTACAATCTTGGTTCGATAACAAATTCACAAACTGAACTCAGTTTATCTTACTCATGGATAGCTAAGTTTGTCCTTTTGAATAAATCTCAATTCATGAATTATTATTAATTAGTCTTTCCCATAATGAACAACTTTATGCCGCTTACCTAATGATGCCCATAAGAGAACTAAATATATCATATTTCTTCCTGTAAAAGTGGTGCCTTTTATGAAAAAAAAAGAAAATGGACAAACTACCCGAACGAAATACAAATAAAACATGTCGTACTTGGTTGTGATTTGTTCCCATTTGCGTAACAAGCCCTTCAGCAATCACAAGTTATTTTATCATAAATTATTTCCCTGTTGTGTTTTCATTTCCGCTTTAGCACGTCTTCTCAGGGCAAATATCCTACAGCCGCCTTGTGGTAATATTATTTTCCTTACTCTTTTTAGTTTTGTTATTATTATGTTTATAATTTTTATTACTTTCATGTGTGTGTGACTCTGTTTTTAACATTATGGAGAACTCATGTCATGTATGTACAACAGTTGTCAGTATCACATAGTGAACGGTTGTTGAAATACAGTCAAGTTTTACAACATGTCCTTCCCTCTGCTACATTAAAACCATACTGGGGGCGATATACACTGCCAAAATGATGTCAACAACCTCTCTGATCTGCAGTGCACAAAATTGATCAGAAACAAGATCATTTGTAATTTTGCACAGGTTTTATGTTAAGCAAGATTTGTTTTGGTCTTAATTCTAAATTTCTCATGTTTGGTATGGTGCTGCTTGTTTATGGTTTTTCGTTTTGATATCCTTTGTTTTTGGGTGGGGTGGGTCGGTTGGGTGGGGTGGGTGGGGTGGATGGTGAGGGGATGATAAAGCAGGTTAAAGCATGGTTGTTTTATCATGTCTTTGATGAAAGCAAAAATATATTGACATTATGATAATATTCATGTGTGTTTTACTTAAATTAATTTATTGGGATATCGTGCATAGAGAGTAAAAATTAAAGCAAATAAAGTCTTTAAAGGTATTGTAGACATTTTAGCCAGCTGTAGCGACTGTCATGCAGACAGAGCATTATGAACAATATCTGAGATTGATTTGTGTGGTTAAACTTTTAAATGGATTTTGTGGCAAATTAAAAACAACAAATGAATTAATAAGTTATAATAATTGTATGATGCTTCTTATTTTCAGACCATGAAACAATCAAGTTGCGATTAGATGTGGTCGAAGAACTTACACAGAAGGAAGAAATTTTCTTTAACCTCCAGGGAGGTAAGTGTCTGTCACTGTTTTCATATATTAGTAGCATTCTTATAAACAGAGAATGACAATGATGTTATTCTTTTCTTCGGTGGAGTAGTAACATTCTCGCTAATCATTATAATTGCCATTTGTATTGTCAGGGGCTGTTTATAGGTGTGGTTTATACTGTGTGATTACCTTCATCTTATCTTTTTAAATAGTTATTGTGGGATTACCTTTCATGTGACCTATATTTATATCATTACTGTGTGATTACCTTTCATCTTACCTTTTTATATCGTTACTGTGGGATTGCCTTTCATCTTACCTATTTTATAGTTACTCTGCTCTTCCTTTCCATATCGTTACCGTGGATTTACCTTTTGTCTTACCTATTTATATCATTATGTGGGATTACCTTTCGTATTAACTTTTTATATGGTTACTGGGTGATTACCTTTTGTCATACCTTTTTTATATCGTTACTGTGGGCATATATTTTGTCTTATTACCTTTTTATATCATTTCTGTTGGATTACCTTTAGTCTTACCTATTTATACCGTTACTGTGGGATTACCTTTCGTCTTATTACCTTTTAATATCATTACTGCTGGATTATCTTTTGTCTCGCCTTTTTATATCGTTACTTGTGGGATTACCTTTCTTCTTACCTACTTTATAGTTACTGTGGGATTACCTTTTGTCTTATTACCTTTCTGCAGTTCTCAGCCGATTCCTGGATGTTGATCACCTCCTCTCACTCTGTGTGCAGATACCCAAGCAAGAGACACCAAAAACAGCCGAGAGTAAAATCACGAATGTCATCCACCTGAAACATGTTCTTGAACTTGTGGTGCCTCTGAAGAATGCCCTGCAATTTACCCAAACAGAACTTCTAAGA
Source organism: Apostichopus parvimensis (assembly GCA_000934455.1). Classification (NCBI taxonomy): domain Eukaryota; kingdom Metazoa; phylum Echinodermata; class Holothuroidea; order Aspidochirotida; family Stichopodidae; genus Apostichopus; species Apostichopus parvimensis. Next base: position 113,821 of record KN883145.1, on the reverse strand, counting down.
GCATACTGTCAGGTAAACCCATTAATCCATACACATATCCCAGGTTAAAAACCTATCCACATGGCATTGTCTTTCTCATCTGTGACAACTGGGCACAACATGTCTGTCGTTTCATGGGTTTATATGATTCCTTTCTCCGGATGTTCCTTTTTTTTTGGCGATCACAGACCCTTCAAGATGAGAGGTTTGGATTAATACTGGAGAAGATCAGAACTGTCATTCATGATGATACAAGATATCAGAAGGGTACCCTCAGCATGAGGACTCAGAAATGCTTTGCTGTCAGACCAAATATTAATGGTAAGTATAGCAAGTTGAAGTGATATCATAAAGGAGTCAATTATTGACTCATATTTTCTTCAAGGGTTTAATACAATAAAAGTCTACAGTACCTTACTATCACATGCAGGTGCATTAATGAAGTACTCTTTTCACACTAACATATGTAGTGAATGGGTTCCTTTCACTCTGTTTACAGGGTTGCTGGATGTTGCAAGGAGGACATACACAGAGCTGGTAGATGACATTTCAAGTGAGTGTGATTTTTAAAAGAAGATATCGTCAGTATGAATCATGGGCGTAGAACCTGTGGGGGACAGGAACATGTCCCTCACAACTTTTTGAGCTGTGGGGATGTTACACAAAATATACCCACTCCCATTTTCCAGGCCTTTAAGACAAAAATAACCTTCATGAAAATTGCTCCAAGTGTAAGCAGAAAAGGTAAGTCGGAATATTTGGAATTGGCAATATCGCCGAATTTCTCACGAATACTGTTGTTGTGACAGAGGCTCTTGATGACAGTCACAATATCCCCCCCCCCCCACCTCAGAAAAGCTATCTGTGTCCATGGTATGAATTAGTTGTACCATATCCACAATCCAAGTCTTATATTGTTATTGATAGCCCCTTCAGTTCTTAGTATTCTTTAGCCAAGGTCAAAATTCTTCTCCCTAGTAAAGTGAATAACATTTGCCACCTATCTCAGGAAATTGTGAATTAAATTCCCTAATGATTGTTTTTTTCTCCAAATATTCGCAGCCTTTAAAACGAATACTTTTTCTTTGCTCACATTTTTATATAGCGGTAGTTAAGCAGACAGGGTATAAGACAAAGTTCCCCTTGAAGACCAGTTACAACGCTGCCAGGGGGTTCTTCATCCAGCTACAATGTGTTGGCCAGTTCACTTCCTTGACGGTTGAATCTCTACCTCCCGAATTTATCAAAGCAGTCAAGGCCAGAAATACTCTGAGTTTTACCACCTCTGATTTGGTAGAGTTATTTTATGCATATTTTTTCCTGTATTGTTATGTATAGCTTATGTATCTTGTTTTTGCATTGTCTGTGTATGCAGTGGCGGAGCTAGGGGTATTGGTCAGGGGGGCGAGAATGGTCTGTAGGGGTGCTTTCGACACTATCTAAGCGGAGCGCCACCACAGGTTGGCACGGAGCGTACAGAAATTTTTGAGTAAAGATACTCCCTAGATCACCAGAAATGACCCTTTCCGGGCCTTGCTAATTTGCAGATAAACAAAGAATAAATAGGTGTCATCGCCAACAAAATGTGACAAATGTCAATAGGTAGATGAGAGCGCAATAAGAAAGTCAAATGTCGCGAATTAGTAAAAAGTGGTAAAAAGCTGAAAAGGGCGCCAGCAGTCCATTTGAGTTCGTTAGGGGGGCATCCGCCCCCCCCCCCCCGACTGTATGGACGCTCCGCCACTGTGTGTATGTCTCACTTGTATAGGTTTGCTGAATAACTATGAAACTTTCCCTTCAGAGTTAATAACTTATTTTGGAATATTAACCAAACCAGACAGGGTTGCCAGGAGTTTTAACTCTCATTATTCTTCTTAAATCATTCTTCCAAACCAAACCAAACTGTAACTATTAACTAGTTGTGACACATTAGCATTATATTCTCTCTTTTAGAAAGTATTTATTAATATGACATTAATTATAATCACTTTATGTAGAACATGTTGTCATAATTTTCACTGATTTCTTGTTTCCAGATTAAACTGAACGGTAAGTCTGTTTATATTTTTATTTTCTTCAGTGTCATTTTTCTGTGATAATTGTTGACAATTTTATTGCATTTCAATGAAGTCCAACAAATAAACTTGTTGAAGTTCTTCAAAGTACAATTCTTTAACCATACATGTGCTTGTGGCAAAGCAAATCATTTCTGGTCTCTTTTTTTGAAACAGATATCATCAAGGCAAGGACTATACAATCAGGCAAAAACAAATCATTAGTTGTTTCTTGTAAAAAGTCAGTGAAATAATGAACAGTTGCCATGGAGAATAATAAGTATCAAATTTTCTTAGAACTGCATTGTGTTGTGGCATTGTCTTTTTTTCCTAAATTGGGATAAGGGAATGTTTACCTCCAAATCGCCCATAGCAGGATTTTTTTGCGGAATAGGTCTGTGAATTGCAAACATGTTGGATGATTCCATTAAAATACAGGGAATAATTATGCTAGTTTTCCGTTCATAGCTTGTGACATTGAATTAAAATTTCAATGAAGATGAACTTGATATGAAAAGGAGAAAAATAACTAATACTTACAAACCTTACAACATCTGCAGGATTGACATCGAACGTTGATATTTTATTACAACAAGCCATTATAGCCACAAGGTTTTGGTACTATATTAGGATAGTTTTAAATGTTGAACATTTAGAAACAAAAGGCTCCTCTCGATCTCATAAAAGTTTACGAGTCCCCGGCTTCCAATTTTAAGACTGGTGATGACTGTAAATCCTTGAAATCAACTTTATCATCTTTTTAAAGAGATCTAAATCAAATAAAATTGATTTTGTGGATAAAACAGGGTTGAAATTGATATTATATGATGACACAACAGAGCAGATTATGCAAAACATGCAAGTTATGTTTGCATATGGCACGTTGCATGTTAGGGGCATGTGGATATGGTATTACGTAATCCCAAGACAAAAAAATACAAAGTGAGGGTTAAAAGTTTTCTTAGCCTGTATCCAATATGATGTCAAAATGACGAGGGTTTGTCCTGTCCAATCAAAATGAATTTTACAAATACTGTAGGGAAAGAAACCATCTTGAAAGGATTTGACCAATGACACAGGCAAGAATTATAACGGCGTTTCTTTGTAGCTATTGGCCGAACCAAAAGTAAGAAATGTGTTTCCAATAGGACAATCATAGAATCACTTCTTTTTTAACAATTGATGAAACCTTTTCTCAAGATATGAGAATGAGACTGATAACAATTGAATGAGAAAGGTTGACATTTATCAATGGTGAATGAAATGCTTTGGATTTTTTATATGCTTGGGCACGAGGGGTTCATTTTCAGAGAAAATGTACTATCTTTCAGAGTGAATCACCGGTTAAGGGCATACACCAAACACTTATGCTCCAAAAATTCCCTTATTTACTAGCAAACAATTTATTTTGAAAAATATATTATGATTATTTATACACTTTGCTCTATATTTGTCCAGACATGACCCTCTATTAAATCTGAAACAGGGAATATAATTAATCGTGTATAAATTTTGCATAGAAACTTTAAGATTTATCAGTGGATATTTATATTTATTTCTATTTTCTCTCCCCTTTTATATATATCAGACAGAATCAAAGAATCCCTGAATGAGATTTATCTCATGACAAACATGTGAGTAATTTGAATAACAAAATCCCCAAAAAAGTACAATTCATACTTAAGTATATTTACTCTGAAAAATCAATTTTCAGTCAATTGACTTTACTATGAGTGCAAGGGTGAAATAAGTCAGTTGAATGTTTTGCAATAGTAGGGATTTTGTAGATGTGTTGTACTAGGCTTGTTAATGTAAATTTTGAGTTACATTAGATCTGTAAAAAATGTATACTTGTTCAATGTCATCACAAATGGTAACATTACACAGATCTTGCCTATAAGAAAATCCGTCCTAGATACCACACTTTTTCTGTAAAAAGTAATGAGCCATTGGTTGGTAAGTCAGGTAGGGTACCCCAATTTTTACGGTAAAAGTGGGGTATCTAGGGCGGATTTTCTTATAGGGAAGAAATGCGTAATGATGAACCCTTAGCTGGTGTCCGGGTCAGACTGGTAATCTACACGTCACAACACTTAACTTACCTACGTTCTAAAGTAGAAAATTAGCAAGCATGGGAAAATACTGAAATTGATCATGCTCTTCTGATACTGACGTGACTTCTACCTCATTCCATCCCATCCTATCACACTCAACTCCCCACCCTCAACCTAATGAGAAGAAAAAACCCTCTATATTACATCACCCAATGGGAGAAGTTACTTGTTAGCTTTGTATTGATAGTTAGGATAAAATATGCCTTTAAAATGTAATAAATGGTCACAGATACATATTTCTTTTTCCTTGAATCCTAGAGTTGTGAGTGAACTGCTCAATGAGATCCGAGACCACATTGGTTGTCTTTACAAGTTAGCCGAGACAGTTTCCATGCTGGACATGCTGGTGGGATTTGCTCATGCATGTACTCTGTCCAAGTATGGTGTGTGTTAACACCCCTTTATCTTTCTTTGGTAACCTTAAAAGCTACATATTTATACCAAAGTTGCCCCAAAATCTTGGTTTGAAAATTATATCAAAGGTTCAACTAAGGCTCTGGCATGAAATGATGAGACTACCCCTTTAAAACTTGTCAGCTGACCAGATTTGTCCCTTTATTAGGCTGGTCAAGAAAGAAAGCCTCTGACATTTTAAGAGCCATGCTGATATGGTTAGTAACCTATGACCATTGTATGTATGTATTTGTAAGTATGTATTTTAGATCCTCCTGCAAGCAGGACTCGCTAAGAAGCCTCGTTGGCTTATCAAAGCCGCAAGCTGACCGAAGTCAGTCTCTTAGATTCATGTATTTAACGTCCATGATTATGAATTGTCAATTGTCAACAACTCTGTAACTGGACGACATACATTAATCTTGGAGTGACTCGAACCAGGGACCTTATGATTGGAAGGCACCGGCGTTAACCACTGAGCTAACACTCCACGTGACTAGCTAGTGACTAGCTAGATTGTGACTAGCTAGATTGTTTCACATACCCACCATTTCCTTATTATGATTGGATGTTATTGTACATGTCTTTAGAGAAAGTCTCACGACAATGTAAAAACGTTTAACAAAGAGACACAATATGGATCCTTGAAACCTACCATTAATGATTAGTCTGTATGTGTCATGTCTTATGCACTTAAGAAACAAAAGTTTGTTGCCCACTTTTGTTGCTTACATTCAGTATTTGGGAATCGTAATATTTGACTGAGGTAGAGTATATTCTTAAAGGTATGTCAGTATAGACCCCAAGTTATATCACGCTATAATTATTAGAAGTTTTCAAAAAGTACTTTCCTGTAGGTCTTTACTCTCCACATTGTTCTCAGACAATTTTTATGGAGAAACAAGATGACTGAATGTCCCAGTTAGGAAAATTTCCTCAAAGGTTGTAATAAAAACAGTTTAAGAATTTTGACCAAAGGTGACCATATTTGAATATCTAGCATATTTAGGGCAAAAATACAGCATACCTTTAATTCATGATTCATTCATCATCTAGAGTGTGTTTTCTTTATATTTTTTTCTCCCCTATACCTTGATCTTTGCAGTCAGACCAACATTCACAGAAACTTTAGCCATCAAACAAGGCTGGCATCCAATCTTGGGCAAAATCTCCTATGAAGACCCAGTACCTAACGACACTGTAAGTCGATCTTTTGTGAATGATCAATTATTGCAGTGCAGAATAATGAGTTCTCTTAGTAAAAAGGGGCTTAATAGAGGGCGCTGTCATATCACTCACAAGCTGTGTTCACGCTTTATGAACTTGTGTACTGATTTGCTGAGTTATCGACCAGTTCATGCTTTCACTTTGTTCAGTTTCGCCGAACTAGACAAACTGCTTTAGAAAACACAGGTAGAGGTGCTCAAAACAGTCAGCACAAACCATGTTTCAAAAGATTACTCTTTCAAAAGTTATGAACGAAATTTTGCCATCAAAGACTGCAGCTTGTCAAGTTTTGCAGAACTAGGTAGTAGGACTGATATGATTGCCCTCTGTTGATTTTGGTCATGGTTAGAAACTCCCACGGAACTTGCAGTACAGATTTTAAAATGTTACTGTTAGTGGACAGAGACAGTGCCCTCTGTTGATGCTGGTCGTGGTTAGAGACTCCCACAGAACTTGCAGTACAGATATTAATATGTCACTGTGATTGGACAGACAAGTGGTTGCATAGAGCTATCAAACATAGGCCAAAGTTCAATTGCATCAGCATAGCTCTGAGGGCATGGATTCATATTCAAGCAAATTTATTTTTAAGAAATAGGTCTCTAAAACTCTGTCTTTATAGGTCAGTGTATGTTTGGTTTGGTTATAACTTTGAATGAATCATGTGAATATTCACACAAAGTTAGAGGACCCCTGTGATACCTCTGTAACCAAGAGATCTTCACTCCTGCTAGGTGTGTTATTTGTCATTGAGTCCAATGAAGAAAATGTTCTGTCCAAAAAATGAATAATATTTCATTATATTCATTCATGAGGTTCTGCTCAGCTTAATATTTCATTCTTTTCCTATTTTTGGTGTAGAGTATCAGTAACAGCTAACCAGTAGCCTTTGTTAATATGTGATCCGTTCTAAAAGATGACAGCTAGTTGTTTCTGTGTGGAGATCAAAACAGTTACAGGGGGACATTTATTCCTGAATACCTTATGAATATTCATTGTCTTGTATTTTCTATCATTCTTTTTACTAAGCTTGATTGTTGTGTGCAATTAGGCCTACTGTTCACAGGTATTGTTGCTTCTAAAGGACAGTGTGATTATCACACTGTCTATATGTTTTGTCCATATGTTTTGTAAAACCTTTTTTTGGTTTTTGTTTTTTTTTCCCTTAATTGTTGGGAATTGTTTTTTTTTTTTTTGTAGTTAGATGCAATCTCCGCAGAGTTACCAACTTACACAAGGAAACTACAAAAGATCTATGTTTAGCTGTATTATTTTTAGCAAGCAAAATTAAGAAAATAATGCTGAATATGTGAATTAATGGTCCCTTATTCTCACTTTCGCATGTCATTACAAACCAAAGCTTACAGACATTAACTCTACAGTTAAAGCATGATTATTATTACTTTGTAGCATGAAAAGTTATGAGAGGAAAAAATGTGAAGGGCATCATGACAATGACGTGATTTGAAGGGCTGATGCCTCAAAAAGTTAATCATTTATGTTAAACTTGATCATTTTTCTTTCAGTGTGCTACAGCCGAAAGTAACTTCATCATCATCACTGGTCCAAATATGGTAATTCTCTTTTCCTATTTAGAGGAAGAGTGGTGATAAAAGGATGGATGGACTTGACAATGTTCTTTCTCATTCGTTGAAAATGTGTCTGTTACTTCCTCTTCAACATCAACAAGAATACAAAAAATATATATAATAATGGTGGAATAGATAATGAGGGGGAAAAAAAACAACATGTTCACATACAGGGCAAAGAGTGCTACAAAACAGAGTAACATAAATGGGGGGGGGGACAGAAATTCAATTTACTTTGATTCACATATATTTATAAAACAGACTCAATTTTTCTGTATGTTTTAAAAGGCTAACACTCTAACACACTACCCAATTTCTCTGTGACACTTTACTCTATTTTAGTTTGTAAAATCTTTCAGAACTCGGCCCCCCCTACCACCATGTTTTCAATGTCTAACATTTTAAAACTTTTCTCTCCTCTCAGGGGGGCAAGTCAACATACCTGAAACAGGTGGCACTACTCCACGTGATGGCACAGATCGGCTGTTACGTATCTGCCGAGTTTGCTTCCTTTAGACTCTGTGATCAGATCTTCTCCAGAATTGGTTGTGATGATGACATTGAGACCAACGCTTCCACTTTCATGTTAGAGGTTTGTCTGTGGACCAGCACTCCCTATCACAGCTCCATAATCTCATTCTTCACTCTCATAGGTCTCTAGACTCAAGGGCCAAACAAAAGAGGGAAGCAAGATGTTTTTTCTGGAGTTTTCATTCGATGAATCTCTGATTTTGCCAAAAAAAAGTACATCATCATGATGATCTAGTTAACAATATTACCAAAGTCACATTGTTTAGACTGGAGTTTGAATGCATAACGAGACATCTTTTAGATATCTATTGAATTTGATTCCTTTCAGATGAGGGAAGTGAACTACATTGTTCAGAACTGTTCTCATTCATCTCTGGTGATAATTGATGAGCTTGGCAGAGGTAACAATCAATGATACAACACTCAATTGAATATGTTAATGAGTAAGATATGGATAAAGTAAGGTTTTTTATTCTTATCTAGATTTGAGTTTTTTCACAGTGATAAGTCGTACCCCCCCCCAAATATAATAATAGATTGAACCAGGAGAATAAGGCCAATATTAAGGGGTTTGAGAAGCAGCCTGGAATGGATATGGTCCAAGGACTATAGACACTACATAAATGTATTGCGTGCATGGTTGATACAGTACCATGTTGCAATACTAACAGTAAAGAGCTGTATAATCACTTCAGAATAAAGAAATGATATTATGTGCAAATTGGTTTCTATTTTCATATGGTCATAGTTTTACACTGTTGCAGACTAGATCTGAACAAACTTGTAAAGACAAGCTGCCTGGCCCAAGGAGTCACAAAATGTTTTTGCAATTGCTTTCATTTAAAGATAGCTAGTATAAGCCTGAATGTCCCAGTGAGGTTGTACTAAAAACAGTTTAAGAATTTTGACCAAAGGTGACGATATTTGAATATCTAGCATATTTGGTGCCAATACAGCATATCTTTACTTGCCACAATTGAACTCTTAAGAGAGTTGTGTATTATGTGTAACATACATTTAAATTATTTCTGTCTTTGTATTTACTCCAGGTACAAGTAATGAAGAAGGTGTTGGTATCTGCCATGCTGTCTGTGAATACTTAATCAGCATCAGGGCTTTCACTT
>KN883145.1:80106-90648 GCA_000934455.1 Apostichopus parvimensis | reverse complement strand
CCCATAGAAATGTTAGGTAAAGAGAATGTTGGACTTGGTTTTCAACTCCAAATGACATGGAGATGTGAGCAATTTTGAAGTTTTATCATGTCACCCACATGTGAGTATTAACTAAACCTTGTTTATGTTTACCAAAAATTGTTTACCAAATGGCTGGAAATATTTTTGAAAAAATATCAATAAATCGTTTCCAACTTTAAAAAGAAAGTGTAACACCAACAAAAACAATAATTCATAAACTATCCTAGATTCCAATGAACCATGTGTTTAAATATATACAACATCCAATAGAAGGGTCAAATCAAATATGGTGCCATTTACCCGAAAAACAAACAAATTGTGTGTCCAATGTTTAAGAACATTACAGCGTATTTTCTTTTCAAATATTTCATAGATAAAAATCCGTCCTCCTGCCATCTCATAAATGAACAACTTACAAGATAGCATTTGTAATTTCGCATTCCTTACTAAAACTAACTGATACTAAAACAGTATAACATAATAAAAACATTCCCAATCGATAACATTACTTCTCAGTGGAGTGACATAAAGTGATTTGAGTAACGAAATACAAAACAAAAGAAGAAAGAAGACCAGCTCTGTTATGTGCCACCTATCACCCATTTACAGTAAGCAATAGCTTCAAAAACATTGATTTTCTCTCCTTTTATAAGCTTTTGATAATAGCTCCGCTAACCAGCTTCTACACCTTTTGTGTTTTTAGAGTAAGAGAGTTATTTTCCACATTATTATACCATTATAAATACGAAAAATGCTCAAGAAATGAATGAAAGTGTTACACGATTATGTCAACCCTTGGACCTATAGATGTCACGGGCTGCACCATTGCTGCACCAATAGTGAACCAATTAATTAAAATATGGCAGTTGTTTTTTTCTCTGTTGTTGGTTATGAAATCTTTACATCATTCTGCAATCTGAATAAAAATTGCAGTGTGTATTACTGATTTTCCATCAATCTACACCATGCATTAGTGATTAAAATTCATGTGATAGTTTGACGGTAATCAATCATTGTGATTAAATGTTCTGTGTTTTAGTAAAAAGACGTTATACCAGCACAATGGCACCATCCGGTTGATATCTGAAAATACACAACTGTGCCACTGTAAAGTGAGACTATTTACAAACTGCAGTGTTATTAGTTATACAGTAACTAAACACCACAATTGCACCATAATTTGGATAGATTCAATCTTAACTAAGTTACTACTATCTCATGTAACACAGTGGTGGCACCAAAGCCTACATGAGCTCCACTACATTCTGATAGAACAATAGCAGATAGAACACCATATTGATCTAACAGCATGAATAGACTCAGCTCGACTGCCAATACTATGACACTACTATCTAAAGTAACACCACAGTGGCACCAATGTGCAGACAGACTATGTACTGTTAGTTCTACAACATCATTATTCAAGCAACACCATAGTAACACCATAGTGACACTTAAATGTGAATAACCACAACTAAACTGATTTCTCAGGCACATAACTACCTAAACTAGCACAGTAGTGGCACCAATGTAACGATAAACTAACTACATACTGTTAGTTCCAGAACACTACCTATCTAAGATAACCCCACAGGGGCACTTTAGTGTGAATGAACACAACTAGATACTGATAGCTCAAGGATACACTACCTAATATAAACTATGGTGGCACCACAGTGAGGATGGTCTAACTATATACTGTTAGTTCTAGAACACTACCTATCTAAGATAACCCCACAGTGGTACTTTAGTGTGAATATACACAACTAGATACTAATAGCTCAAGGATACACTACCTAATATAAAACTATGGTGGCACCACAGTGAGGATGGTCTAACTACATACTGTTAGTTCCAGAACACTACCTATCTAAGATAACCCCACAGTGGCACTTTAGTGTGAATAAACACAACTAGATACTAATAGCTCAAGGATACACTACCTAATGTAAAACTATGGTGGCACCACAGTGAGGATGGTCTTACTACATACTGTTAGTTCTACTACCTATCTAGCATAATACCATAGTGGCACTTTAGAGTGGAGACTGGTAGCCCATGGTCACTACTACCTCAAGAAACACCACAAATTGGTACCACTGTGTGGATACACACAAACTACACGGTACAAGTAGCACCATTACAATTCTATTCTAAACACCACGGCAGCACCATACTGCGTATGATCTTAACTGTACACGGTATGGCACCATGACAAATACTATCGAAAGTAAAACCAAAGTAACACCATGCCATGGTTAAAGTAGATCATAACGTGGGTGGTGTTGGTGTTCAATGCTGCTACCTGTTCAAGGGAATCTTTCGGCAGATGCATTTATATAAAATCGCATTTCATGTTAGAACAGGAGGGAAACGAATAAGAACACTCTTTCTTTGTGTTTTTCTGCCGACATGCGCTCAGCCAATCAAAACATACAAAACAATCCCGACAGACTGGGATAGTTTATACTCTTTAACCAACAGTTGGTACAAAATCAAATCTTAATTTCTGTCTCAGGCTTTCTCATGCTTTGAAGCAAGAAAAGCTTTGGATGAGTACAAGGCAAAAAATGGCAGTGGTATAATAATAATGGCAGGTAAATCCTATGGTGGTATGGTGCTGAAAGGTTTCATACAATTTTACGATGATGATGATGATGATTATTATTATAATGACGATAGCGTTCTTACCTAACACCTAAACGATTTGTAAGATGAGCTGTTTGAAATAACAAAGAGTTACATTAGCAAAAATATTGATTAGACTGAAATATGACATGATGGCTTCACTCACCTGAGGGGGAAAAGACAATGGTATTAGTAAAGCTCAATTAGAAAACTGTGACACACAATCACAGTAAAAAAAAAAAAATAACATTGACAAATTGAATGCAAAAAAATGAAAACAGAAAACGAAAACATTTAGCGGTTCAGATGCCCAAACATATTCATAGTCTGGGTAAGCCACACATGTTAATATTTTATGAACTTGTGCACATAAAAATATAGAGGGATTATCTCTTGAATAATGTGGCAACATATGAAGGAAGGTACCAGGAATTAGTCATCATGTTAACAGTCTACATAGTAAACGACAGATGCATGCATGAATTGTAATGAGGTCAAAATTTTATGATCTCATAAGCATGTATCTATATATCTATATTTATGTTGTATCATCCAAGTACGTATGTATAAAGCTAATTAGACATACTATTTCAGAGATATCTGATTAAGAAATTTTATGTTCACTGATTAATATTCATGATAAGCACACCAAAAGCAACACGGTTGATTGTATGAATGTAGTGTGACAAACCTAATATGCCAAGGATGAAAACAAGGGAACATTTGGTTCTTGTCTTGTGTTTAAAAGCCGTTTCTTGTAATTTGATGAATATTAATGAAATAAAGTTGGAGACGCCATTATTAATATTATGTACCAACATCACCTTACCAGTATGAACCAACTTTAACGTTAAGTCTCGCCCATTTATTGATATACATGAGATGAGAACCAAGAATAATAGGGTACATCTACTCATCATGGGGCATGTACCTACCAAGTATCACAATGATTCAACTTGTGTTTGTTGAGATATCGTGTTTACAAGCGGAGGTTGACAATTTCTCTTTAAGCCCCACCCACTCATGAATATTAAGCAAGTCGAACACAGCCTCATTGACTTTCCAGCAGTTGCCACAAATGATAAAGAAAACTTCCACATGCACAGTGCAAACTGTGTTTTCAACTAAAAAAATACCATTTGCCACCTTTTCTTTCTCAATGCACACAAACATATTATAAACAGAACAATTAATGCAAGTGTTAGAAAGTCTTAGAAACCAATGTGGTGGCCTGTACACACAGTTACTGCAACCATGTTAATATTAACATGCTCATAATATATTAAAATAAAAAATAAAAATCCATACACATAAAAATATAAAACAAATAAATCCAACTGAATATGCTCCCAAAGAAAGAAAGGCCCACCAACATTATAACACATATACCTCACATTCCACTACTGAAACTACTGCTGGTCTGTAAATACTGTCGCTACCAACTTCAAGAATATCAAGATTTTTCTTTACCTCGTCAAATATGTGGAACGTTTTGAAACTAAAATGCATATTATTACTATACATCCCATTGCTCTCACAATCCACATGAGTTTGCATTAAGCTCCAACTTCTTGTAAACACCTATGCCAACTGCAAAAAGTAAACAGGTTACAAGAATAATTTCCATCCTTGCAGGTAGAAGTTCTAATATTTTATTTGCACAATTCACACTTCATCAGACTAGTCAGCTCCTTTTTCTCTTACTTAAATTAAATATTCATCTGATATGTTAAAATGTAAATAGGATCCCCTTCAACCTAGTGTTTAGGGTGGTGTAACCTGGGACAGATGTAAGGGGAAGAAAAATCTAATTTTTGAGTCCGCTCTGGCCCCTCCCCTCCACTTGCAAAATGATGCAATATATTGGAGGCTTTGAATGGTTGAAGATGAGTGGCTAGCCCCCCCCCCCCCTTTTACCATTCCTCAAACAATGTGTCTCCTTACAGCTGGGTGTGCAAAAGCAGTAGTGGTTTCTCTTATTCCCTTTCAAAAGATATAAAAATAGGTCCAAATAATCCATTACAAGACCAACTAAAATATAAAGAAAACACAAACGAGAGCCGGAGTTATAAATCCTCTCAAATGTAGTCTAGAGACCACATAAATATTCACATCACACTGAATAGAACACTTCAGAATCTTGAAGAAAAATTCAAATTTCCCATTGAACTCTCAAAGATGGGGTTATTCTAAGACAAAACCAATTGGCTTTATTCCATTGGGCTCACAAGCAGCGCAATAGATACCAAAGACTACTAACCTGTGTTGCACTGAGACATACCTTGAATCACTAGATTTCAAAAGTCAAGTCTTTGCTAAGTCTTCACCCATAGACATAACACAGTGACTCGTGAGTCGTGACAAATTACTCGTAGTGACTCGTAAAGACTCGACTGTAACATGGCCTGACTTGTCGCAACTCTTCTGATCCTATTCCGTTGGGGTCAAAGGTCATAACCAAAAGACTTGTGAAGTAGCTATGATTATTGCAAATGCGACCCAGCATAATTCCTCTGAACTAACCTCAAAAGCCTGCATATCTGCCGAACAACCAAGTTATGTGCTAGTGCATGTAAGTAAAACCGCAAACCATGACCGTCAACAATGGGTTCTTTCTACAGCACTACATGTTGCTAAACCATAATTTAACTATGTCGATAAGTTGGTAAGAGGGTGTAAAATCAATGTGCTCTTCAAAATGGCAAGTGCGTCGCAGAGGATTTTCCACCGCGAGAGAGGCTCAGAGTCTGAAGAAGCTCCGTTTTAAAAGCTTTGAAAGTTACTTAACATTTTATTTTTTTGCAACCTTCTTCTAGACAAACATCATTCAGTAACTTTCAAGTTGCGGGAAACACTGAGACGAAACCTCAATGTTGTGTCAGACAATTAATACTTCCAGGGATGGAAATATTAAAACGTAGGACTGGAGGAATGACAATCGCAAAGTTTACGATACTATATTTGAGACGATGCCAAAGTCTTGGGCATTCTTATCACATAATCAATCCATGAGCCTTTCTACATGAAGCTTTAACTCATCTGAGCAGCTGTTTATAAAGGCAAGTGCAAATACAAAGCTTTTTTTTGCGTTTTTCTGTATCTAAACCCAGTCGTGACACTCACCAGCTACTCTCGTAGAGGGACGACGGATCTAAACTTTCCACCTCCGTCGTGTTGGTACCTCGTTCTTCTCTAGGCAAAGGAGACAAGCTTAGGACGTTGATTGTTCGCGAACAATAATACTTTTTTGTATCCTTCTACTTTCAGTGGCTGACAGTAAACAATTCCACTGTTGCAGGGACAAAATATCAGACTATTACCGAGAAGACCAAAGACCACCCTGCTTTGTCCTGTAATCGATGTGGTACAGAGAGTACCTGCTCAAAATGTATGGACTTTTGCAAAATGAATGTATGCACTGGCTGCCTAGCTGTAAAAAAAGGAACTGACGTCTTCTGCAGACAGTTCCCATAGTGCTAATAACACTATAAGTCAAACTGAAAAATCTTGCTCAAAAAGAAAGAAAAACTGGACTGATCATCTAGCTTTTGTCTTTCATTCAATAAACAATGCCTTCGAGAAGTCCTTCACTGATAAAGACAAGTCATTCAAAATTTACCACAAATAATAGTAATAATAATAATCAGCAGTTATTTTTTTGACGCTTAAGCGACCACAAATGTGGGAGGACCCCGCGAGGGCTTATGGATTACAACTTATACATGGGGTGGCTTCCAATTCGACATTTTAACAAATTTGGAATCTTTTCAATTAAGGAAGTCATTTCGAATGGGAAAACCGTAGATCAGTCTTGGATGAAAAATCCACCTAACTATGACCCGGCCCTTGATCGAACCCAGAACCTCCTGATTGCTAAGCCTAATTGCTTCAAATGCCACCGCCTTTATCCACTCGGCCGCAGCACAGGTATAAAGATCGTACCCAAATAGTAGCCCATGTTCTTGTGACTATAACGACTCATAAGATTTTAACTTGGTTAATAACTACTCACAGTTCAGGGATGTTTACATGGGTGCATTTGACGAGGCCTTCCTGGGAACCAATGGATCCTCTCCAATAATTGTTGTCCACTTTGGCAGAGAGATGCATCTGTTGCCCTTTCCTGAAGGAAAGTTCTTCAGAATTCTGGCTGAGGTAATCGTCCCTGGCGATAGCTAAGATACTCACTGCAAAATGAATTTGTGTAAGAAGAGAGAGCATGTTCCACTAGGGAGGAATCTCATGACAGCATGACAGGAAAAAAAGATTTAATGGAGAGAAGATCAGAGGTATATTAAAAGATCTAGGGTACAGGTTGATGAGACAGTAGAGCACTGATGGTATGTAGCTGAATGGTACAATAAATATATGAATAGATATAACTTGCACTCCCCCGACCCCCCCCCACCCCAATCCATCCCCGTAAAGTACTGATGGTATGTAGCTGAATGGTACAATAAATATATGAATAGAGCACGCCCCTTGCCCCCTCTCCCCATCCATCCCCGACATCAAACCTGCGGAAAAGATACAGAGTAGTGACGCTACCACTAGAGGTCACTATGATGGGAGTAATAAGGCTAGTGACAGATTACATAGTAGTGACCCTGCCACGAGAGATCACTATGATGGGAGTAATAAGGCTAGTGACAGATTACATAATAGTGACCCTACCACTAGAGGTCACTATAGTTGGAGTAATAAGGCTAGTGACAGATTACATAATAGTGACCCTACCACTAGAGGTCTCTATGATTGGAGTAATAAGGCTAGTGACAGATTACATAATAGTGACCCTACAATAAGATGTCACTATCATGGGAGTAATAAGGCTAGTGACAGATTACATAATAGTGACCCTACCACTAGAGGTCACTATGATGGGAGTAATAAGGCTAGTGACAGATTACATAATAGTGACCCTACCACTAGAGGTCACTATGATGGGAGTAACAAGGCTAGTGACAGATTACATAATAGTGACCCTACCGCTAGAGGTCACTATCATGGGAGTAATAATGCTAGTGACAGATTACATAATAGTGACACTACCACTAGAGATCACTATGATGGGAGTAATAAGGCTAGTGACAGATTAAATAATAGTGACAGATGCAGTAGAGATATATATACTGGAGATGATTATTCTAGGGTAAATTGCAGAACAGAGACTCTAGCACTAGCGATCACTAAAATGGGTGAGTTGGGGAAAGGGGGGGTAGGGATAATAAGGCTAGTGACAGGTAATTAACTATTGTTACAACATAATCTCTACACTGGCCTGACTCACAGTACAGTGACAGCTATGTGCAGAGATCACAGCATTGGTTCTGCTGGCAGCCAGTGTATAGTTTGACCAGCATGATACTGACAGATTACAGGACAGTGAATTGAGTACTATATATCTATATAGATGATTACATTTACCATAAATTCACAGACATTACCTGAAGAATTGTCTTCACTGCCATCACATGTAGACTCTGCTATAGTGTCCAAGCTCCCAGTAGGACTGAGAAACAGCAAAATAAAAATCATAATAAAATATAAGAAATAATCACCAGATGCAGTACATGACTTATATACAGAAAGAAAACGTTCGATATTAATAATATAATGATAATCATAATAACAATCAGGCAGTTAGTGTTTGCGATGCTTAAGCTACCGTGAATGTGGGAGAAGCCCGCAAGTGCATATGGATTACCACTAACTCAAATTTGGAATCTTTTCAAGTTAGAGAGCCATTTCAGATGGGAAAACCATAGCTTGCTCTTGGATGTAAAAACCCACCTCATTATGAGCCGGCCGGGAATCGAACCTGGAACCTCCAGATTGCTAAGCCTCATTGCTTCAAATGCTACTACCTGTATCCACTCGGTCGCAGCAGCTGTGAAATAACCTAAATGTCCCCTATAAGTGACCCTTTGAAGTATCCTCATTGTTTCTTATTAGTGTACTTTTGAAGTATCCTTCTTAATCCTTCCTTAATAGCCCCATCTTAATGTTAATTGATACTGTAAACTTTATTAACCTGATGCTGTTGCCATCTTTGAAGTGTCTTCCAGGAGTTTTGGGGAAGACTTCTTCCACGAAGAGAATGATGTGGTCGACAACGTCTATGAGGTGACTCTGCGAGGTGACCAGGTCCTCATCCACTGGGGCGTGCAGGAGGGTAGGGCCAAAGCAGACAGACAGGTTATGGGTATCCATCATGTTTTCATCGCTGTGAGAAGAGAGGCTGCGGGTGGGAAGACCAAAAGAAAAGGAAGAGGACTCAAGTCAAGCTCTGATAAATATGACAGATATTGGGAGGAGGACTATCGAGAGGAACTACAGGACAGAGAGAAACGAAGAGAAAGGGAAGGGGGGAAGGGAAAGGGGCAGTTGGGGTGCTACTGGTAAAAGAATACAAAGAGGTGCTAAAGGGGAAAAAAGAAACAGACAAAGAGAAAAATGTGGGGTTAGTGGACAGGGGTGGAGGAGCTACTGGTAGAGAGATACATGGGGGTTCTAAAGGGGAAAACAGAAACAGACATCAAGAACAAAGAAGTCAGGGGGGCGGGGAGAACGGGTGTAACTGGTTTGGGGAAGGAGATAGTTAGGGAGAACAAAGGAAATATGAATGGAAGGGATTTATAAATATAACAAGGGTTACTGGTGGGAGAACTGGGAGTTACTAAATGAGATAAAGAGAAAGGGAGCGAACTATAAATGTGTAAAGACTTTGCATAACATTGGTTGTCTTTCATATCTGGTAGATTTTCCAATTTCAAATGTTTTTAAGGTTAGGAAGACATTTAGACCCGGCAGTACAAATTGACATATCACTTGCTAGGACTGCGGCTGGCGGGAGAGCATTCATGATCATGATTTTGGGTTTGAACTAATGACAGGCTAGATATTTGATTTTCTGTTTGGCTCTCAAATCTGTATCACCTTTTGAGGGAACACATTTACATTCACTAAGGTCATGACAGGAAGCAACAAAACTGTAAAAGAGATAGTTTACTTACACCTTCAGAAACTCAAACAGGTACCTCATAACCACCATAACTGAAGTCGGTAACTGTTCTACTAGTTTCTTCAGCGTTTCAATTTTTTCGTCGGTATCACTGCACCCTATTGAAGAGAGTAAAAACACTCAGAGGATAAAATGTGAGGATCAGTCACTCCTTAGTGTAATAACAGGGGTTATATCATGATAAGACTCATTAGAAATGTTCGGCTTCCTTTTATGTAAGTCCTCACCTTGACGACTATTATTACAGATGCATAAATTCATACAATAGTGCTATGCAAATAAGAGATGACTATGGAATATATTGTTTGCTAAAAACTTCGTTAAATAGACACAATTCCTACAAGAGATTAAAGGTCCCCGCATAGCCACGACTGCTACATGCCATTAAATATCCCCTTCATGGATATGTTGCTACAAGCCATTAAAAATCCTCACATGGATATGTTGCTACAAGCCATTAAAAACTCCTCACATGGATATGTTGCTACAAGCCATTAAAAATTCCTCACTTGGATATGTTGCAACAAGCCATAAAAAACTCCTCACATGGATATGTTGCTACAAGCCATTAAATATTCCCTACATGGATATGTAGCTACAAGCCATTAAAAATCCTCACATGGATATGTTGCTACAAGCCATTAAAAACTCCTCACATGGATATGTTGTTACAAGCCATTAAAAATTCCTCACATGGATATGTTGCAACAAGCCATTAAAAATTCCTCACATGGATATGTTGCTCCAAGCCATTAAAAATCCTCACATGGATATGTTGCAACAAGCCATTAAAAAATCCTCACATGGATATGTTGCTACAAGCCATTAAAAACTCCTCACATGGATATGTTGCTACAAGCCATTAAAAA
>KN883145.1:63468-77950 GCA_000934455.1 Apostichopus parvimensis | reverse complement strand
TTAAAAACTCCTCACATGGATATGTTGCTACAAGCCATTAAAAACTCCTCACATGGATATGTTGCTACAAGCCATTAAAAACTCCTCACATGGATTTGTTGCTACGAGCCATTAAACATTCCTCACATGGATATGTTGCTACAAGCCGTTAAACATACCTCACATGGATATGTTGCTACAAGCCATTAACTATTCCCTACATGGATATGTTGCTACAAGCCATTAAACATTCCTCACATGCACTTGTTGCTACAAGCCATTAAACATGCCTCACTTGCAATGTTGTTTCAAGCTGTTAACATTCCCCACATGGATATGTTGCTACAAGCCACATGGATATGTTGCTACAAGCCACATGGATATGTTGCTACAAGCCATTAAACATTCCTCACTTGCAATGTCGTTTCAAGCCATTAAAAATCCCCACAATGGATATGTTGCTATATGCTGTTAAACATTTCCCTTATGGATATGTTGCTACAAGCTACTAACATTCCCCACATGGTTATATGGCTATGTAACAATGTTAACTAACTGCCTTCCAGGTTGATTTAATACAATTTTTTAGGTCCAAAGATAGCTGCATTAGTATCACAACAGCAGCTCTGAAGGAAATTCCTTACAAAAACAATATATCAATATATGTAATCAACACTGTCATAGTAATTGTACAAAGGCATATTAATCCAAATTTATAATCAAGAATTGGGACAGACTCGTCTTTCTGATTGACAACTCGGACTACGGTAAACAGCTTTTCCTATTAAGATTAAGCACGCTATTTAGCTTGTTAAATGAAAACAAGCTGCGATGGAATTCGTTGCACCTGAGACAAAGTCAAATGGATATAAATGCATCCAACTGTGCAATCAAGTTTTACGTACACAATAATCAGAAACTAAAACCAATTGAATTCAGTATTTATATAGTTGCACGCATATTGTGCTGTGACTGACTTTGTTGATGTTACCATTGCTGTAATTAAATAAATATCCAGCTTTGTTTGGTTGACGAGAAACAAAAATTCTGTCTGCCCCTACAGAACATTTAAGACGACATACGTCGTGAACGAATGAATCAGGCAGGAAGTGGAACAAAATTAATTCAACTTTGGCAATTTGCAATCAGTTGCTTTTGGGCATTTTTTCCCACCCGAATTTGCAATCAATGTAAACATTTTTCTCCAATCAATATCTTTTTACTTTAAGTTAATATCTGTTATTTTGTTTCCATGGCAACTGTACCATGGTAATTAATCACTAGTCCTACTAACCTTCTAGCTTAATAGGTAATCCATGAAAAAAAAACCGCTAACCCTCGCATCCATCCCCCTCCCAAGTACTCCCCCCTCCCCACTTTTTAACATGTGTTGTGATAATGTTACATGTTCCATTGATAAACAACATATTTACGACCAAATTTAGGAACAGCTATTTCTTCAATGATTAAATTTTTTCTATTCCTTGAGCAGCCTGAGCTTAATTACTAGATGTGACATCACACAATGACTCTCACAGGAATATTTCGAACCATAAACAGAAAGTTACCATCTTCTTCTTCTTCATCATCATAAATTTCCATTTCCATGGTAACAGTTTCATAGTATTGAGTATCTCTGATAACGACTGTCAATTCTCTATTACTATACTTGAAATTATCCAGAAACAAAAAAAAAACCACAAAAAAAAAGTAAAAAGGAAATTAAAACTGCTGATACCATTATTAAAAGTAAGTATGAAACAAAGTAAATTTCCTCCGAGACTACTGGGATGACAAACCGATGAAAACCGTTATCAATGAATTGACTCAAAAGTGAAAGTATAGCATATTATACGACTCCCTCGTACGTACGTATGTACGTGGATGCAGACTTTTTATTGTTTCAGGGAAGATTTCAACACATTGTATGGCTGGTGTATATAAAAGACGCTAGTTGCTTATGCAACCTAAAAAAGGGAAAAAGATAGCATTTCTATATTAAGCCACAGGATGTATCACAATAGTGTAAATATACAATGGTTTAGTCTAACATCATGTGTGAGGCTTTCACTTCCAGGAAATACTTTTCCACAAAGTCTGATATTTTGTGGACAGTATATTCAGTTGAAGTTGGTCATTTTTTAGCCTTTTCAGTCCTTTAGAACATCTCACGCACTGATCATATTTTTTTGAGGGGGGGGTGGGGTGGGGGGGCTCTCTATTTCTTGATTCCACTGTATCTCACAAATTGCAAAGAACATTACATTTAAATGAGGATTTCCTATTAAATCTCGGCCATTCATTTCTAGTCGATGAAGACTTCACTTGCGACAACGAAAGGGCATAATCAAACGTCGACCTCCTCCCTATGATAATGTTAATACACTGATTTCAATACTGGAGGACCGAAGCTTTAAACTTTCAATTCTGTGGTTTCTCTGTGTTGCAGAAATGAATTACATCAAAGACTCTTCTCTCTCCGCAATCAAAAGATATTTGGAAAGCTAGAGACGAGAGCTGCATAGTTAGAATATGCAATACTTTTAACCTGTTAAATACATTATTAACTAATACACTGATTTAATACACTGATTTTAATACAGCAGGACCGAAGCTTTAAACTTTCAATTCTGTGGTTTCTCAGTGTTGCGGAAATGAATTACATCAAAGACTCTTCTCTCTCCGCAATCGAAAGATATTTAGATAGCTAGAGTCGAGAGCTGCATAGTTAGAATATGCAATACTTTTAACCTGTTGAATACATTATAAACTACATACATAGCATTACATTAATATGCCTCAGATGATACTACATATTGTACAATACACTATATTTATCAGGGTTGATGTTATTTGGGATGCCTTTGGTCAGAGATTACCTGATTCTTTTCGTAACCCCCAGCGTGTTCGATGGACGACCCAATTATTTCAGGTCATGTCGCAGTTCTACCTAACGAAAGGTTCCCAATGTACACATACACTTCTCGGTAATGTAAAACTTGTAGGTTTCGCCAACCTTAACAAGGTATAAGGTTTATCTGAAGGTTACAAATAAGTTTTCTGAAACTTGCTCATATGATTATCTGCTTTTCATAGTTTCATTTTTGTTTCAATTGTATTTTTGTAATGCCTCTAAATAACTTATTGTTTTCAATCCTCAAAGCTTAATAATTTGATTAACGAGTTTCTACCTGAGCAAACTTTCTTCTCTTTCTCTTCATTGACTCTTATGTGTGTATTTTGCGTATTTTAAGGGAACAGTGTTACCTGCTTCCACAGAACAATGTTCTTTCATGAATCAATATGTGCATGTGTATTTAAACTGCGTATGTGAATAGTTTGTGGTCGAATCAAATAGTACAGACCAGCAAAACTTGTGTCACTAATCTTGATGTTTGCCAAGGAAATATCTCCTTGTTTTTTGATTTTGTTTTATAAATGAGTGACTTGGTTAACATCAAACTTTCAAAGGACCAACTGACTTGCAATAATTACCTCCATCATTAGGAAAACTTAAGTTGACTTAGTATTAAAGAAAAGTTTAATTTAATTTAAGGAAAAACTGGAGATACTGAAGAGATTACATTTCCATGAGTACTTGAAATTATCATTTTCTGGACAAAAAAAAAGAGTAGAAAAAGGCCATATTTTGATCAACTTACTGACAGCTTGCATAAACTCAGGAGTCATATCAGCTGGAAAGAGCGGTGTAGGAAGTTCCCTGAAGTAGGCTTTGAGTACGCTTGCCACGAGATGGACATCACCCTTCGCTCCCAGATCAGGTAAAGGGTCTTCACCTATTTCCAGAGAGAGAGAGAAGAAACCAGAATATGGATGTTGGATGCAGAATATGGATCTTGTATTCATAATATTTTGTCTGGGAAATCACCGCCGAGGGAAAGTTAAAAAATAGAAATCAGAAGAAAATCTGATTATTGTTCGTACCATTCTCAAATTTGGATTTCATTTCGTTGACTTCTGTCTGAGCCCCTGGCATTCGGAATATACCCTCAGCGTCTATGCCTATATAGAAATTGGAATGAAAAGATAACACATTTTATTTGGAGCAAAAACAAGAAATTCAATTTTCAAGGAAAAAGTAGGAAAAGAAGAAAACAGCTTTGATTAACCTGTTGGAAAAAGAAATGGCTTATATAAGGAATGCCATCAACTAATGGCTGGGATAGCTTGGTCAGTAGGAACTTGTAGAGACTGGTTTCATTCCCGTTCCAGCGAAAAATTGTTTATTACAAAGAGTGAAGGGAGGGGAAGCCTTTTACAAGGTTATATGATATCCACTGTGAGCTTTATGCAAGATAAAAGATATGATAAAAGATAAAATGATATTTCTACTCATGTATATTTTGTGGACTGGATGTTTTATCAATCACAACCACACATTGACTTCCTACACACATGTTAACTCCATAGCTGTTGGTTGACACGATTAACGGCACAAAGGTGATGTTCCTTTTGTCAGTGTTTACATACTGTCGTTTAATGATCCACTTGAATAGCTTACTCGTTAATTCATTGCTCAGAGTGTCGGTGATTTTCTCGTTCAATGTTCCTTTGTGTGTTAATGCACTTAACATCAAGGCCGTGTGTATATACTATATCAATTGATTGATACCAATTCTTGTTAATCATTTGCAAAATATTAAATAGCGTCTTAAACTTAAGTCTTTTAAATAGCATCTTAAATTTAAGTCTTTTAAATAGCATCTTAGACTTAAGTCTTTGAACAGTGTCAAACAATCAGTTTTGATGATTTCAGGGCAAGGCTTTTTTGTAGAATTTTGTTTCTCCTTTATTGTACATATATACCTAAAGAATCCTCAAATAAAGTTTTCAGAAAGTCTTTTCCCAATGAACGGATCCCATCAACCGGTCAGGAGTGACAAATTTTCCAATAAACTTTTTCAGAATTGTTACCAAACTTTCACAGATTTCAAACTCATCCAATGTCCACCCAAACACCAATTTGATTGGTCTGTGATAAAACAAAAATTAAGCTATTCACAAGACCAATTGGCTGAGTTAATTTTTTTTAAATTTTTTAAAATTTTTATATCAATGGTATAGTGACAGCTAGTCCATTCTTGTCATCATTACTATAGGAGCATGCTGATGGCTGGGAATGGATAGATGGGGGATGGGGTTTTACCATTCTTTTTCAGCCTCTTTGAGGTGAAAACATGATCATGATAACATAGTTCACAACAAGGACATCAACTAATAAACTTAAAAGTAAAATTCTGGAGACATCTGGCAATAGGATATATCAATTGATAGCAGGCTGCAAATAGTTGCAGGAGGATGAGTTTTGTAACTGACAGAGGTAGCTAATTTTCTCTGCACCACAAGTATAAAATCGCCTGTCACCGGAACATTGTGTTCATATCTGTGTGGTCAGGTGATACTTATGTGTATTACCCTGTATCTTTGCCCCCCCCCCACCACAACCACCACCATCATCATCTCTTCCCATCCACTGCCCTCTAAAAAAAAAAAATTCAGTTTACCAAGTAACTAACATCTTACCATAGAGACTGATGAATTCTATACAGCTTTCAACCACACAGGGAATGTCTGTACCTGTAATCTATTAAAAACGAAAGAAAGAAAATTGACTTATTACTGAGAAGTACACACACCTTAGAGAGAGAGAGAGAGGTAGAGAGAGAGAAAGTAAAACAAGAGAGGAAATAACTTTATTATTCTTGAAGACATTCAACATTAACAGTTCAGACTACAGTGCTAGTGTTCTATGTTCTTTTTTTGTTTTTAGTACATAATGTGTGTTCAGGGAAAATCCCACAAATGATGATCATGTTTGTTTTACTTTTTTTCTATTTTTACACTTACCAAATAAATATACAAGTTTCAGCTTTTTATGAATTAGATTTGCAATAGTAACTATTTTAGGCCAAAGAAAACAGCAATACACTATTAAACACCATTAATGTCTCCTTGACCTGACCTTACTAAACACATAGCGACATTAAACACAAGGAAACAAAGACCACTCGACTTGACCCCCATAGACCACCTGACAATCACATATTTGGCCTTTGTTGTGCTCATATTGTTTAATATTCTGTAAAGTCCAACCATGCAGAACAACATATTTCAGAAAGAGTAAAAAAATGATTAAAAACTAAAATTATAAAAAAAAATTAAAAAATTCCAGAGGTCACAAGGTTGGATAAAAAGACAATATTACTTCAAAAGGTGCTTCTCATACACGCAAGAAGTTCTTGGAAAAATGATTTCCTTGGAAGGTGTTGCTTCTGATGCCATCGTAACACCTCTCTTGTAGTGACATACAATGGAAGCATTACAGAGCATTTTAAAAATATCGTTCAAACTCTAATTGAACTAAAAAGTTAGATGGTAAGCAGTTTTGGCTCCCAAGCTTTAGCTTGCTAAAAAATGCTAGAAGCTTTTCAATCCTCCAAATTTTTCTCAGACATAGACAAGGGTTCGATTAGACTTTTAACCGTCTCAAGAAAGACAAAATGAGGGTTCAACTAGACATTTAAATGTCTCAAGAAATACAAAATGAGGGTTCAATAAGACGTTAAGGGTCTCAACAAAGACGAAATGAGGGTTCAATTATGATATAAGACAAAAAAAGGGTCAATTAGACGATAACCGTCTCAACAAAGACGAAATGAGGGTTCAAGTAGACGTAACCGTCTCAAGAAAGACAAAACGAGGGTTCAATTAGACGTTTAACTGTCTCAAGAAAGACCAAATGCTTTGTGGGTGGCAGTAAGATGTATGTTGAATTATTCGTTTCCCCGACAACCACTTCTTTGACTTTCTAACATATTTTTGGGGCGATACCGATGACGACATCGTAAGTTTTAAAAAATTTTCTGAGAAATACTTACTGAAATGTATTCCTCTAGATCTCCACCAAACAGTGTAGTTTTGAACACGGATTTTGGCCTCTTTCTCATTTTTTTCATGGTTTTACCAGCATGTCGTTGTTGTCTGTGAGAGAATGGAAAAAAATGTAACGTTCATTTACTGGCTAGCTAACTGACGATGGATACGAGGAGCATCTCAGGTAAAATTTACTCAAGTAAAACACACCCCACGCAGAAGCTTAATTATACGACGGATGCATTTTGAAAATCGATAGTCGATATTCAATAAAGACTTCTTATTAATTATTTTCGTGGTATATCACACATGTGTCACACGATCTACGGTTAAAGAATTCAAAACAAAACTTACACTATTCGTTGCTGACTGGCATCTGTAAAAGGACAAAACAAAAACAGATGAAAGGAAAAAAAAAGAAACATGATTGGCAAGACCGGGATGTTCGATCGAACGATACATTACTGTTTACTTTTGATTTTTGTGACGTGCCATAAACATTTGCATCTATTGATATTGTAGACAAAGATGCTGTAAACAAAATGACCCCTCATTGTTTCGGTCTTAGTTTCAGTTCATTGTTTCAGTCGATATGATTTAATCATTTACGATGAGCTGACATTCTTGTGAGAGGGATATTCTGTTGGCTTAGTAAAAACGCTGGAAATTGTCTCTATCTGTCTGGAAATTGTATCTATCATGTCAAAAACCACATCTTCATAGCATTTTGTATTACAAAGGTTAGATTTTTTTATTTCAAATTTTGTGGCATTGTGCTAATGCATCTGGCAACTGCTGAGTGAAACGATGTCATTTACGGCAGTTCAGCCGAAAATGGTTTCGTTTCTTCTTTATAAATAATTAACTCACTTATTCACTGAGGAAAATAATATTTCTAACAAAAAGTTGCATTTTGAAGAAATTCTAAAAAATTCAGAGAATCTTTACAGCTATTAAGAGAGCATTCCTAAAGTGTCAGGTTTCAAGGATTAAAAAAGAAGCAGATTACATTAGGAAGGTAAAATCTTTACATGTAGAACATGTGCCATGATGACATCACAGACTACCTTCTGTGATCTACTCCAGGGAAGAAGAACCCAGGGTTTACTCAGCCAACAGAGTTTCTATTTCACATCTTGAGGAACAAGATATTGACCTCAGGTTTTCAATTATTACATTTTTCTTTTGCCATGAATGTGTTAATTAGTCAGCCAACAGAATAGCCCTTAATCGTTTACAGGGTTGCAATGCTTTACAAATAAATATTACCACATATTTATACTCAAACTCATCTTAAAACCTGACCAAAAATAAGACATCCTTCAGACAGTTTTTATCAAATGAAAAACAATTAGCTAGTATTTAATAATTTCCATTGGATTCAGAAAATTTTCGCTGTCCAACACGCATAGCACACATTATTACATTCACAATCGTTATTTTTCAAACTTCCTCGCTCTTCCTGCATTTATTATTGAAAAGAAAGTTGATCTGTCAACTTTGCCAACTTTAGTTATTTTTTTATAAATATTTTTAAAAGTAAAAACATAGTTTTTGAAGATTCATCAAATAGCAACACAAGAAAATACTTGAAAGCAGCGCTTATCCTAATCGATATGAATGACTTGTGAAAACAAACATGTACATGTAATTACTACCACACAAGAGGAAGCACTTGTCTTACTTAATTACAGACATTGAAAAGCAAACCTAATGTGAAAGAATGATCAGATTTCTACATTATTAGATCCCTGAAAATAATTCTCTGAAAAAAAATAGCAACTTTACAAAGTCCTGCTTGAAGTGTTTGAAACTGATGATTTCACTTTCAATACTCTTTCACACTATTCCTATTTTTTTTCTTTCTTTTGGTGTATGAAAAGTAGCACTTTTTGAAGATAAATCACTGGAATTAGCAATTATTAATTTTGAGTATTAATTGCTATATTGTGATATACAAGTTTGCCTGAGCTATTCTGAACACTTCCCATATATACTATTAACCTGTGTACACTGTGTGTACTCAATGTGTACTCAACAAGTATTACTCTCACTAAGTGTTTGTATGCTTTACTTTGTACATATGCCTATACACAAGTATGGACATATGTTTCATTCTTTGGAAAGTATCTTGTACTGGCAGTTGCCATAATGTACTCACATTAAATATAACCCTGGGTCTCTGCACTTTTTACTCATGCCATTGAATGCATACATCAAGTCTGGTACTCACCTATACTGAGAGCATCTTGAATTAATTCCAGTCTCGACTGGATCCTGGCTTGACTGTTAGCTTTCTGTAAGTAATCCTTGTATTTCTAAAGAATTCAAACAAAACAATAAACAGAAAAGAAAGAGAAATGAAATTATTAAACAGAACTTGATTTAGAGAATTTGATGTTATTCAATTAACTCATTTTGATGACAATTTATGAATGAAAGATAACCCAGAATATTGTATCTTGATAATTGATACACCAGAGGGACTTATATAAATATTTATCAAAGATAACCATAGACACCCAACAATAATAAACTCAACCACAGCATTATGCATTATTCAAATTCTCCACAAACACAGGATTATGATAGCAATTTGCCTCATCCCCCCTGCACCACCCTCCACCCAAAATAATTACTTAGATATCCTCCAAAAATTGACAAAAGTTGACAACACACAAATCTCACACTCTCTCACCCACCCCTTGGCTCTTTTTCTTGGAAGTGTTTTTCATGCTGTCTTTATACTAAAGTCCTCATATTTATGTCACAAAAACATTGAACCAAAGTTTCCTTATCTCCTGATCTCCCCTTTCGACTCAATATTCAATTCACGAGGAGGAAAAAAGTCTCAATAAAATCATAAAATGTAAATTGGAGTTCTTCCCCCCTCCCCCCCCCCCCCCCCCCTTCTTACAGGCAATCAGGAGTAAGACATTTCACTTACGCCTAAGTAGTAAACTTCACTCTCCATGGAAGTCTGCTTCCTTCGCAAGGAGGAGCTTCTGGTTACATCAGTGTTTTGAACGATAAGATTGTTCTTCGGACTGAGGGAGTGGAACAGCCTTGTAACATCTTCCTGTAAGATATTGATCCGTTCGTCACGCATCGTGGATAGGACTGCATCCAGACTCTTTTTGATCTGCCATGTACAAGACAAACAAAGAAAAAACAAGATTCAGAAAATAGATCGGGACAAAAACAACGCAAAGGGAAGATAGAGACGGTCAATGACTGCAATATAAAACTACACGATCAATTAAAATTCAGGCAAATTCTGAACCACGAGAAAAGTTTGCGGGTTAATTTAAGGGGAGAATCTGTCAGCACCGGCTCTGAAATGGAAGGCAGCCCTCAGACAGCCTTAGCCACTATAGTGATATGGTTGCGAGTTGATAGGTAACAGAGTAATATATATATATACCACAAATGTACCAATAAATCTTGATTTCAGTAACCTTGTCTTTCAACATGTTAAAGCTCTCCACATTTATTTTGAAACTAGTCGGTGCCTTTTACAGCACTCGTTGGTGATACGTATCGAATGGTGGAGATAGCGAAAGCTTTTCACAAGGCTTCCGACACAGTACAGTGAGGGATTAAAATTGTCGTTGTGTGTAGACAGGCTGGGGAGAGAAATTCTGTTTTTACCTATAAACGTACCGATAGTTTTTTCCTCATACAGGCTTGTTTGTAAGTATGTTAAAGTAACAGAAGCTCCACAGACAGTGAAATTGAAAGGAGCCTCTTGAATAAACTATTGTAATGTTGCTAAAATATCCGGTACAACAGGAAGAAAGTTTCTGCAATAGTTAAAACTAATAATCAAACTGGAAGGGCAGACAAATTTTAAGAAGGTCATTGGGTAAATAAACATGGCAGACTGAGCGCACACACACACCCCACTTTGGGTACTAATTCAATCATAAACAAGTCAAGTTCCCTTATCAATCATTTGTTGTTTTTGTAACTTAGGAGACCAATCACCATTGCATGATGGGATGATCACAGATATTTCCTGAATGAATCGATGTGTGACAGACATACTAGCTAGCCATGGACATCGAGCAAAAACCTCCCAGAGGCTCGGTTCCATTCCTTCTAATGGCACCTCCACCTCCATCCCCTGACCTAAGCTGGCAAAGTTAAGTTAATATTGCTTGAACATTTCAACATCATTGCTACCTTTGATATGTACCTTCAATGAAGCCACTTTAGCAAGAAATACACACAATGATATTACTCTTTATATCATTTCCTGATGAGTCACGATGTGTTTCAAGTGAAATCTGTGTTACACTGGGTTATTGATGAAACTTCTTATTTTAGAATGTGTCCCTACCAAAGAAACCTCAAGATGGTAGAATGCTAATGCACACATGACTGGAATTCCCCGCCCTATCCCTCCCTCTCCTCACACACACATCAAAAACCTTTTCTTATTTAGACGAAACACTGCCATATATCTAACACTTCTAATAATACGACAAATGATGTTTGTCAGCTTCGTCTAAAAGGGCATATTTACATTTGAGACACAGCTTACAGGTGCAACTCTCTTTTTGCACTAAATGGTATGTTGTAAGATAAGGTTCATGTCATAACATTAGGCATTCAGATAACATCTGTGATATTCTTGGTAAGAGCAGTTACACACAAGAAACAACAAGCCTTGAATGAAATTAAAGGCATATTCGAGTGGCTGAAGTTGACTGCTTTTAAAAATAACAGATGTTGGAAACTCTCTCCATCTTGTAGGTCAAAACCACATCCCTCATAACATTTCGTATCATGGCAAAGACACAAATTTTTTCAAATTCAGCAATATTTTGTGTAAATATACACAAAATATATACATATATGCATTTCTAGAATATCAACAGCTACGCAAGCATTCCAAAGTTATCGCACTGCAAGCATAAATCAACACAGAGACTTTAATAGGAAAGTAAAGCTTTTGAAAGGGATGTACCATGATGACATCAGAGACCACCCACTGTGATCTACTCCAGGAAAGAAATCAAGTTTTTTTTTAGCAAGTCAAACTAGTTTACATTCAATAAACCATATCTCCAGTTAGGAACAAGATAATTGAGATGGGGTTTTCATGAGATATACCTTTCGTATTCCTTATATGTAACACATTGTCTACTCTCCACAATATCCCTTTAAGATGACGCCCCTCTTTAACATTTACTCGTAAAATGCATTAAATATAGATGTGCAGCAATGATGTGACGAGGCATCTTACGAATCACTAGCATGTGGCCTGTTTCGTTAGGAAGACACACCCCCGCATAAGATTTCCATACAACTTTGAGAAGGGAAAAAGTCTATAATTAGGTATAAGAACCGATTACTGATGCTCTTTTGCAGCTATCTATAAACACATGATGAAAATGCCGCCTTGAATTTATAATTAACCAAAGGAGGAAATGATATTACACAAACGACTAAACATAAGACTTTTGATCACAAAACTAAAACTGAAAGTAACAGTCATTTTCTTGATTCATCCAAACGAGCAGTTTCATGTATGTTTATTAAATACTGTTCCTCCCCACCTCCACCCCCACCCCTTCTTCTTCTTTTTCTTCTTCCATGCAACCTACATGAAGACCTCTAAACAGATTTGCATGACAAGGTAAATACCAATCTTTTATGCCTAGCTAGAAAATGACAAAGTGCTATTTATGTTAAAGGGGCAGGAGTTCAAGATTCTGATTGTTTGGTTATGAATTTCCACCGGTTATCAGGGCTGAATGCAATTGGATATATAATGTAACCCTCTACCTAGTCCCTAACCCCTTACCCTCCAAGGCACCATATCAACACAAAATGCTGCAGCAGCTTCAAAATCCTACAGCATCAAACCTGAATTGATACCACACATAGTAGATTATCTATGTAGACCAGTATAGCCTATTCTTTTTAAAAGCGTGGAGAGCAAAATAGTTATACATGTCCTACACAGACTGGCTGATGTGATCCTACAGCCCCCTCACCCCTCCCCTTCACAGTATTGACTTGTTGTCTTTATAGTATAGACCATTTCTTATAGACATTCCAATTGTGCATAGTAGCCCACAGATGCTGTTTGGCAGCAACTTTTATTTATGACCAGTGTATGTGTCAGATTCGATCTCTTGAAAGGTTTATAATGAAACTTCCGGGGGGGGGGGGGGGTGGAAGGGGGGAATGGATGCCTCTTAAATCTGTAACTTGGTACACTTTCTTCTGTGGTACTTTCATGTTGCCCTTCAAAGCACTTGTAAGATGAGCAGTCTGAATATATCCTGTGTCCATCGGATAAATTTTTGAAACTGTTCATATTGTCACTACAAGTGTTTTGAAGTGTGACAAGAAAGTACCGTATACAGAGTGGTATCTCTAAGCATAATTTAGAAAATTGTCCCAACTGGACATCTGGCATGCTTCCCAGCTTGTGAGCACTTTCATGCGGCCGTGTTACTTCAATGCAGTTCGTTCAACAGTAGAGATCATGCACATTAGGGGCCAATGTGACAGTGCCCTCTATTGAAATGCTGAAGAGCCCCTGTTGGCTGCTCAACTTTAGCTTTTTAATCTATTAAAAGAGGATTTTGTGTCCTACAACTTTAATGTCACATTTTATCCTTGCAATCGTTTCAAGTTGTAGTTTCCTTGTTCTTGTTAAGATCTTGGTGGACTAGCAAACAACAGAAGCTTTCAGGTTATATAGGTACATATATTTCCTTTACTGTCAAGTCAGCATAACACCAGAATGTGATAAATAAATCTTGATTCAGCTTTACTCCCCCCCCCCCAAAAAAAGGAATTGAATCCACTCAGTTCACACCAAATGATGAGACCCGAAAGTGACACTATTTTAAACTTGGTCTTAAGCAAACAGCAACTGTCACTACTAAAAACACACACAACAAAACAAATAAAAAATAAAAAATCGGGCTGTGTTTGCTTAAGGTGGCTTTTTTCACAACATTGAAATATCTTCCAATACAACTACACATGCAAGTATCATGTCAATGCAGTTCTCATTAGCTTGGCTATGGTACACTTTTGTATCAAAAATATGACTGAATTCACCTTTCGTCGTTGTTTTTGAGTGGTTGTGTTTGAGGAGTAAGGGGAGGGGAGGGGGTGGGTGGGGTGGAGAGGTGGGGTTATTCTTCATTGCCAACACAACTAAGCATCTTTTAAGCAGGCTCTTGACCGATAAGCTTTGTCATGTTTTCAACTGTCCATGTGCATTATTGCATGAACATTGTTGTTTCAGTTCAGATGGAAAGATTTAAACCCCAAAATTATGTAAAACATTTTTGATAAACTATGCCACACACCTACAGTAGAAAGTTAATTGTCATAAATTTTCTATTTGCAGTTCATGATTTGGTTGCCTAAGTTGTAACCAAACTACAAATATATAAAGTTAAAAGCGTCTTTCTTTCCGTTATGCAGATGCAAATTGTACTTGGCCAGGTGGTCTCTTGGCTGAGCGTTACGGAGTGAAATATGGTAAAAATTGAAAATGCTTTTACTGATGCATAGGCCTATATGGGCAAATACACAGTAAACCAACACGAAATGATAACATAGAGGTTTTCCACCC
>KN883145.1:39776-57896 GCA_000934455.1 Apostichopus parvimensis | reverse complement strand
TAATGTACTGGAAATATCTGCAACTGATTGTTCATTGAGCATTGCAATCCTGTAAACACAGATAGCATTGAATTCTCATCATTGAATGGTACAGAAACCTCAGTCTCACCAACACTTCCTTAATTCCTTTGTTCTTTCTAAATTTTTTTTAATGGGAATTTCCAGTTGACTTTTTGAAATGCTTTTTATTTATATCTTTAACTTTTAGATAGCTTATAGTTCTTGAATGACAAAGAGAACCAAACCCCCTTTACTACATCACAATAGCCTCTGAGCTCCTTTAAGCAGAAAGTATTGACAAAATTTCCCGCCCGGCATTTCAAAGGGTGAATAGCAAAACTAACAGATCTGTTTATCGTTTTATTTTATTTTAATTATTGCAGAGGGTCTCTTAATCCAATCAAAAGTCAATTAAGACCCCAAAAGATTAACATTACATTGTTTGAATTTGCAAAAAACATTCTTTGATGGCTAGCTGCACAGTTCTAATCCATATATACGGTAACATTCATGAATGCTATATGTAAATGTAGATACATAAGTGAGAAAAAGCTTCACAGTTATGACACTCCATTGTGGTGGATAATAATATACTAAAAATCCTTTTGTCACATAGTTTGGTACTTGCCTGGAGTAGCTGTAAAAAAATGTCGGATAATTTTCTTTTCGACATCACTGACCATATTTTAACTAGTCTTTCTACCTACAGCATAAAGTTTTCAAATTATAGTCTTCACTGACATGACAAAATTGTGCAAAGTGACAATGTTTACAAAGTGAAGAAGGTCTTGTCGTGCTATGTCTGTTTTACTGTTTTGCTGTCTGTGAGACTTTTAAAAGTGAAACATGAGAACTCGTACTCTTTTAATCAAACCGGTTTATCTCGGTTGTAAGTGAAGAGTATTTTAAACCACAGAGCCGTACACTCCGCTACACAATTATTTTACTTGCAACCAGCACGGTATCCTCACGAGAGTGATTCCAAGACTGATGGTTTTAGTTCGATACCTGCAGGCGTAGATCCTGCACGCTGTACATAAAACTGCTGTACATGTATTAACGATATTGAAGCGAACTAATTACAGGTAAAAGCAAAGTCTGCATCAGGGCTGACGACGAGTGGTCTGATGAAAGGTAGACAGATGTAAAGGTTCTACGCATGACCTATTTACAAGCAGAAATAAAAATCTCTGTGTCTCCAGATGTATTTAGCCGCTGGGCTTCAATTGTAGCTACCAAATCAATTTAAAGAACACCAGACTATCGTTCTACCTAGATGCAAATTTTCCCTGTTGTCATAACATTGACTGAACATTGTGAATTCAACATTGACTCAACAAAAAGTTGGGTTGGGGCCAGACTTGATCAAGTACCACCGTAAAATATGACACCAAATGACTTGATTGCCATCATCCAAGATGTCATAGAATTAAGCAAACTTGAGTTTTGAAAAATTGCCCGGTTTATGAGACTGCTTACTGGCTTTGCAATTTTCTTTTGAAGATAATATTGTTGGAAAAACGAAAAAATGGACTTGTACAGTAAATATAGTGTACAAAGTTACAGTAGAGGTAAGATGGAGGGGGGGGGGGGGGGGAAGGTTGAGGGGACAGGAGGCGCAGTACCATATTGTTGGCAATTCATCAGACTTTCAAGCAGGTCAACCACAACGTTCAGAAATGTTTTGAAGCTTTCACTTTTAAAGTCGAAACACACACAGACAGATTAACATCCATGGGGGAAAAAACATTGTACATGTTCCCAATATATTTCCCAGCCTTTTTTCCTGCTACTGTGCAAGTGTGTGTGTGTGTTCTACTTCAGAGTTTAACATAAGGTTAAGGGGGAACCTGATGACTTCCTGAAATTAGAGACCGTATGAATTGTTAAATGAAGTACTGAGCTGATAAGCTACTCGATCCATCAGCTGTCCTACTCTTTTGAGTCATAATTAAATAAAAGCATGACTCTTCATCCATACTTGCATCATAAAATCTTATCTCACCACTGTACTAACTTTATGAAAGTGAAGCACTCTCCAACCACAAAAGCACAAACACACTACGTTCGTTACTCTGTAAATATACATGCATGCATGCAACACAAATGTGTCTGTGTCTATGCATGTGTGTCTGTGTATGTGTGATATATATCATATCTAAGGGTTATGACATGTTATCATCACCTGGTCTCATGGTAGTATTATTTAATGAGTAGTACTATCACATATATCACACTATTACTGGTAGGATCGTCCATATAATGTGAGTGACATCTAATGAAATAGCTACTTGCATATATATATATCCCACTTCTCACTCACCAGATGTAGGCCGTTCACTCAAGCAATAATCCCCACAGGGTCTTCTCTCCCCTCCCTCCCCCTCCCTCCCTCAACCCTATTGCATAAATCAGACAATAGTTATCCTCAATGATAAATGTCTTGATGGCAATTTTTTGTATATATAGCATCTTTAACATCTGCTTAAAATGGCTGGTTGCATTTTCACATCCCACTTCTCGACAGATGTACACAACTTTAAGCAATGTTCTTTACTCTAGGCTTTCTACTCCATAAAACCACATCAGTTAATGATGACTTTGACCGCAAGATTTAAACAATGTACAGTAGGCTAGGCCCATAATGATATACAATGTACAGAAGACTAGGCTAGACATCTCCTCTATGAAATTGTCTAGGTTAATAAGTGTTGATGTTGTTTGAATAGCAACAGACTTTCTCACATTTTTAAAGGGGCTATAAGATTGGTTAAAGGAAAAGAAATTAACGTTTGATGGTACCAAGTTTCAGTAAATTCTTTTCTCAGTTTTGTATTGCCATGAAAACTTGTGAACAGAAATGTTGTCATCTTAAAAACTGTTTTTTTTGGGGGGGGGGGGGTTCCAATATAAAAAACAGATAGTTTGAAATTGTCACAATTTGCTTCAAAACCTGTTTTGAAACTTTGAGACCATTTAAGCATATCTTGCCATTTTTGTGTCACAACATAGTTCCTTTAAATGTCTCTACTGACCTATTAAACGATACATTCTCTTCAAGAATATATACACTTAACAATAATAACATTATCGTGCGTAAAAAATCCAACAAGCTACCTCGTTAAATTCATTTTTGAATAATTACAAAGTATGCAAAATTCAGCCCAATCTACCTACACATTCCTAGGTACTCACATAACATGTGTATTACATACACCATATCTCAGCCCAAAAACAAACATATATGCTTACATTTTGTACATCTTGGAAAAGTGAAACAACCCGATATCTGGATCAAATGATCTAGTGATAGAGACCTCCCCACTTGGGTGCTAATCATGGAAGAAATGGTGCGATGGCTGTGTGGAGACAGGTTAAGTGAGAGTATTTACCTTTTCTAATTGTTTCTCCAGAGATTTCTCTTTGGTGGATCCTTTCTTCTGTTGGACTTGTTGTTCCGTCTGCTTAAATTTATGACCGGCTCTTTTACTCTCGGTGTGGGCATTGTGGTAGGATTTAAGTGCCTGGAGAGAATCAAATGAGGAAAGAAGAAAAAATGAAAACCTCAGTCACAACAAAATTCTTTGCACTTTTTTGAAGACAATGATCAAAATCAGAATGCTTTAGCATTTACAATTGTCAATTTGTCATGTACACCAACTTCTCTTTCTACTGTATGAATATTCATTTCAGTCAGTAATCAAGTGCCAAGGCACTAATAAGATTCTGTACTAGTTGTTATGCCACACCCATTAACATTGGAGTCAGGGAAGTTCCCAATGTTGGTACTGCTGTGGGGTAAAAATAGTTGTCAAATTTCCATGCAGATTTGTCTCAATACCTGTACCAAGGATCATCAACAACAGCATCTGCCTGTTTGGAAGAACTGTCAGTCTTGCAAATATTCAAGAGGGGGCTCTCATTGTACTCTGCAAAAATGGAGATTTTAACAAGGCTTGCAAACTGCATTTTCTTTTTTTTATCCCACACAGTTCCAGAAATTTTAAAGGTCATCTGTATTGGCCTCAAAAGTTGAGTTTATACAAGAAATTCTTCAAAATTTCTGAAATGTACTTTGTTCCTTATGGTTCTGAAATCTCTGGACAAATTATTTCCAGACATCATGGAATGAGATAAATTATACTGTCAAATGTCTCACTGAAGAAATACACTTTTTGAAGCAGTAAAATGCTTGTTGAAATTTGAGCATGTGTAACCAGAATTTGGCTTTCTAGCTTATTTGGGGTTTTACATTCAATTTCAATTTCTTTATTCCAGTATAAATTACAAAATTTATAAATAGGACACGATGATGATGATGTCCTCTCCTATATAGCTGGACCAACCTGACCCATATGATGGAATAAACTCCACGCTAGGTTACAAAAGGATTTATAATATTAAAAGAAATTGCTAGGGAGGAGGAGGAAGAGGGGGTTGTGGGGCAGAGGATGGATGGATGTATCAACTGAATCCTCCCATGACTCATAAATGAATGTCTCTAGAGAGCAACATAGTTGAAATGTTTACAGATGGACAGTATAGGCATACTGGAGGTTTGTATGGTTTTGTCAAGAGGACCAGCTCTACTATGTAATGTAACATAATGAGGTTACTACTCTACGCACACTAAATATCTTTACCAGACGACATACATGTCACAATGAGGTTTTTTTAATTTAGGCATGAATTGTCAGACAACCAACCTCAATACTCAAGGGACATTCAGTTTCATCACAGCACTCACTGTCAGCTTTCATCATACTATAATACTGTGTTTAGAAATTATTTTATTGTTTAATTTTCATTTTTGCCCATGTATATAAACACTCATTGAAACTAATAGAACACCTGTAAAAGGTTTTCATCAGAAGAACTACCAAAAATACCTTATAATTCACTCTCGTTTTCCTATCGAGACTGTGCCCGAAACGGTCGCAATTACTTTTAAACCCTGGTGAAGATGAAAATGGAACCGCACTGCAGCCTCAATTATTAAACACTAACATTGCTAACTGCTGATGTTGACTAGGATTTTTTACAGTACATTACTTAAGGTTTAACTAACTTAAATATTAGATCAAGTGGAGTATTAAATTGTCCATGTCAATTTTTTTTTTATGACAGGGTACTAGACAAAACACAGCTCTACCTATAAATTGATAAAATCAAAAATTATGTCACGAAAAATTAAACCTGACCCATTGCAATAGTACTCACAAACTTTTCATCACACATGGACAACAATTGTAACAATTTGTAATGGCCTTGCCTGCTTTTGTCTACTATTGCTAGTTAAGTTGCTACTGTGCTAACTTTGGTTTAAACTATTTTGAAAATGCTATTAAGCATTGCAATGAAGAGTAATACTGGTTTTTATTTGTCTTTCCATATACCGCTTTTGTTTGTTCACTTTTATTTACAGTGAACTCGCGAGGCCTCCCATATAAGGTGCTTGAATTGGTGTTCCTTTTAAAATTACAATACGTATGCTTGACTCGCCATATAAGGTCTCGGTATATAGCTTTCATTCTTGAACCTGCAACAGTTCTTCCT
Organism: Apostichopus parvimensis; assembly: GCA_000934455.1. Taxonomy (NCBI): domain Eukaryota; kingdom Metazoa; phylum Echinodermata; class Holothuroidea; order Aspidochirotida; family Stichopodidae; genus Apostichopus; species Apostichopus parvimensis. The sequence continues at coordinate 52,340 of KN883145.1, read as the reverse complement.
GGTCGGGTAAAATTAATCTGAACCTTTCCCCCTGTACAGTATTCAGATTCAGTCTGATCATGTTTTAACATCAAACAAGTCGCCACGCACCCCATACATAAGGAAACCTGTAGTCAACACCATATCCTTGATGGCCAACATAAGGAAATCAGGGACAATTTCCCTTGGGGTGAGATATGAAAGAGAGTTTTAACAAGATGCAAATTTGTAATATGCTAAAGGTATCGCTGCTCTAATTATTGTGAGGGGGGACGGGTGTGGTAGGTGGGTATTAATAGGACTGATGTTAAGGAATCAGTCAAAAAGGCATAATACTGAGCTGTATTAAATTATATGGTCTGCTCTTATAAATAAATGATAAACAAATGCTATGACAGAAATTATACATAACAAAAAAATCAACAATATTTAGCATGTTCTGTGACCTAGCTGTAGGTTGAAAATCTCATACATGTCTACAGACCGAGTGATTCGGCCATGCAAATGTTGATCGATATCGTTGTTAACCAGTCTTTGTCTTATCCTTTCAGATTGTTGATATTCGACAGAGATAATGCACTTCACTAATTGAAATGAACAACAATTAATTAAAAAAAAAAAACAAGAAGAATAGTGCTTCTTATCTCTCTCAAACAGTGACGGCTAAAGTTAAACACATCTGTTTGGTTGTTAGTTTTCAGCCAACTACTGTATCCACACCCTCACCAGGAAATATTCCTAGGAAAATTTCTTGTTTAAAATATGAACGATAGGTGTAGTAGGCTGTGTTCGTTTGTTATGGAAATGCACTTTGTTTATGATAAATCCTTACAATCAAGCCTGACTGTTATAATTGGGTGTAATTTTACCAAATATATGAATATCTATCAGAGTATGATCGCAACTGGACAAAACTAAAGGCAACATCCTAAATATTTTCACCGAATGAAGGGTACAAAGGAAGTTACTAACAAATTCTATTTGCTCTTAACCAACATTTCATCTCCCAAACAGCTGATACGTGTAGCTATATTCACAGGGCACAGGACAAGGCTTAACTAGCAAATGTTCAATAGCTTAAGACTATTAACTCATTATTTGAACTTTGACTTATCAAACTAATGAAATACATTGTGGAGGGATCTAAATATTAAGTAAAGCCCACAAAATTGCTTAAATATGGTCGACAAAACCGTTGGACAATATTTGAAGCTGACTGTAATCATCAATTATTTGTTGATGAATATTTATAGGGTGTAGAAATCACAAGGCAAAGCTTGAATGGTTGATTACATACTAAACTAAGCCCACATCAAAGAGAGGAAGTTGCTGAAGCTGCAAAACCCTGCTCAGCAAGCATGAATCTATTATCAATATGGAATTTGTGGTAAACCATGGAGCACAACAGCTTATTTCCTAGTTCAACTGATGGACATCCTAGCAGAATTTCTTTCACAAACTGCCTGTCACAAAAACATAAGGAAAGAAAAAAATACAAACATATTCAGAGGTATTCAAAGGAGATTTTCAAACAGCAAGGCCCAAACTATGCTCCAATATTCTTGGCTGGATCTAAGCAGACAACTATATGTTTATAAGATTGCAAGAGTTTTCCCCAAATTTACAAACCAGGCAGAGCGTGAAGAAAGAGGGGGGGGGGGGTGAGGGCAAGGCTGGATGTGGAAGCCAGGCTGAACGACACTTTTGTGAATTTTTCTATAAATATACTTTCTGGTATTGATTCAAAATCTTCTGAAATGGTTCAACATGATTTATTACAGAAATAAACTATTCTCCAAGGTTTCCTCACCACTCCATCTGCCTAGTATCAGTGGTGCACTTTTTAAGGTGACTGCATGCTTGTAACGTGGAGAATCGTTTACGGGAGGCCGATGTTTGCAACTTCTAGAAGTTTCCTTCCTCAATCCTCTAATGGTTTGTCCAATTTTTATTTGAATGTATGATGAGTGTCTTTGCATAGCCATATTTATGCATTCATTTTTTGGATTTCTGGGGGGGGGGGGCCTCTGAGTTCCTCCCAATAGGTTTAGTTTATCCTATTAAAAACAAAACTGAATAACCTGAACTGAATAATCTTTCTATGCTGTTCGCATCTACTGCAAAGAAATTAAAATAGCTTGCATAATGAGCACTTAACGACTAAGTACAACATTTCTGTGGTTAGAGAAACTGGAGCATCCCAGATGCAAAACCGAGGAACAGACACAGGATAAGACATTATAAAAAATAGCATTAAAAGAAACTGGACTTTCTAGGTTAATTACTCCCCAGTGGAAAGAACTATAGGTAAACACATTTTTGTGCATAGTTCACTTGTCTAAAATTTTCAAGATGCATACAAACCTAGAGTAAACTTTTAAAATTCAAGAATGTTCCTTTTTAAGGGAAAAACTAAGGATGACATCAGCATCCAGGTAAAAGTATAACGTAGACATTTTCTCAGTTCGAGTTTTACATTATGGATCAGACCCGGCGCTCAGTGTTCAAGCACTTTGATTATTAAAATTACCCTAATGTTGTGTCAGATCCTTGCAGTGGAAGTTGAGGTATTGTCTGCTCAGGCAAAGGTGCATACTGTAACGGTAAGCTGTGTGGTAAAGAAGTTGCTCCTATCTAATGCCTATAAAGACTATTGTGTCAAAGCTGCTTAACTAACTAACTAACTAATGACAGATGTAAAATATCAATGCTGAATGCGGGGGATCAACCTCCGGCTGCTTTTACATTACAAATCTAACCGTCAGAGCAGCTTCTAATCCTAGATGGCTTCTATTCCTAGACTCGAGCATAAACACGACTAGGATAGTCCGGCAGACTAATGATAGATAAACACATACACAACGCATCCTGGTGTAATTTTGCATGCAACTCCTGCATTGCATTTTTCAAGATATTATTGACAGTTTGAAACTGTCATGTGCAATTCATACCATACAGTAAGTGAAATTAAAGCAAACAAATTGTCAATTTCACACTGACAGCAAAAATGTGTTGTTTTTCTTTGTGGTTTCACTTTATTGTTTCGACCACAGATGGGATAGGGTTCCAACTTTGCTCTAGGAGGTGTGAGGTTACCAATATCCCAAATGACTTTGGTGTATCTCACATCATATGCTGTTAATGCATCTCATGATTCTTGAAGAAAATTTGATGAAGATTTAAAAAAAAAAAAAAAAAAGATTTGTTAGTGTGCATCTATGACAGCATTATGACATCATATATGACATCATATCTGTTTGTTTTATTGTAATTTCACTTTTGGTACAAAACATATCAACTTCTGATGAGCACTGCCATCTCAGAGAAGATACATAAGAATTTCTACCAGGATGCAATAGAATATACAGTATATTCTACTCTCACAAGTAAAAAATAAATTTTCCGTTTGAAGCTCTAGCTCATAGTAAACAGTCCACTAATCAGCTGTGAAGATAATGCATCCCTTGTGCAGATGAGGAAAGAACCACTATCCATTATAAATAACCTTTTGCACGATTTTAGTCCACAATTTTCCTGCCAAGTATTACTCAAAATAAGATTCTCATTCAATCAAACAAAAGACACCCTTCTAAATAAAGCCTTCCACAAAGACGCAGATCTTTCATGTTTTCTCTCTCTCTCCTTCTGTTTCACCTCTTAAAACTTGACACATTAATTCCCTACAGTAACATTTTCTCCTCACAACTTCGCCGATCATGAATATGTATATAGTTTACACATCTGCAACATTTCTCTTCTTGTGTGTGTGAACCTCTTCATAATTTTCCTTCTTTTAAAATGAAGTCATCTTCCTGTCGACCATTTCCTGTTCCTTGATGCACATCTCTCTTTCAGTCTCTTTCAGCTGACTCATACAATGGAAGTCCCTTTGGCTATTCCTGTGCAGTTTGGCAATGTCTATGGGACTACAGTACTTACTATACAGAGCAGTGCTACACAAGGAATGCTAAATACTGTAGTACAAAATAAACAGATTTCCCTTGACTTTGATCAGAGCAAACATTTTACATCAATGTTTATCTGTTTTCTTTTGTTGAACATTAGTCATACTTTACAGAGTTTGTTATATTTGATAAAGGCTGATTGCTTGCAGAGGATTCACATGATGATGGCATACCCTGGTTATCATATAAAGGGTATTAAAAGGTCAAAGTTCACTTTAATAAAAGTGCCACACCCGACTGTTACAGAAAAACTTCCATTCATGATGAATACAGTTCTTGTCAACCAAATCAATTAATTCTTGTGAAGAGACAATCTGTTCCATTCACCATAATCTATACAACATGTATATATATCTTCTCTACGAAAGGAAACATAATGATGGCATGTTTACTGCAGCTGTCAAGTTTATCGCGATAATCAAACTAGAGGAAAACTCCTCCCAGCATCAGTCACTTGCCTTTAAATACAGTTTATACATATATGCAGCACAAGTGTAGTTAGGATGCCAACCCTAGCTTTATTACTACAGAAGAATCATGACACTGTGACTGTTTATCTGCCGTACCGTAATAGCTGGCTGATTGCAACCACACTTTTCTCGGTTGCTCTAAGCAAGTATTAGTTGAGTATGGAGAACCCTCCCCCCCCATGTAGCTGCCTATGAATGGGGTGCATATGAGGGTGCCTATGAGATGCAAAGGACCTGGGTGATTTGTAATGTCTACAAAAAAAATCACCACCGGCAGAGGATCTTATGTGTGAGTAACGATATACTTTCAGGTTTGATAGAAAGTTACCGATTCAAAATATTTAGTAGGGGCAATTGCACTAACAGTCCACATATGTTGTTGCACTGTGGCTCTTTTTTTCCATCTGTAATTAGCGCCCTGGTTTAAGGAAGGATGGGAAACACTTAACACTCCCTTCTCAATCTGTTCATGCTTTAGTTTCTAAGGGTATATATACATTCCATTCCAACTGATATTTTGAAGGGAAGAAAGCAAGGAGCTGCATTGTAACATATGGAAATTTATCACCAGAAAGGACAAACAGAGTTTCTGACCAGAAAAAAAACAACGACAAAAACTGTGACAAGGGAAAAACAAAAAGACAAATGTGGAAGACAGAGATGGTGCTTAACTACTTTCTAAGGTCAAGAGGTGACAAGCTGATACAAGCAATATTATGACAGCTAACTAATCCATCAAGCTTAGTACTCCATGAGCAGTTTAGTTTAGTAGAGCATTAACTCCTGGAAAGAACTTAAACAAGCTTGATTTAAAGAACTGTTCTCCATAGCTATAGTGTTTTACCAATCAGACTGCAGCTTATGAATATATAAGCTGCTTACACGGCAACTTATGGAGCAACCAATTGAATAGCAGTAAGCAACATATGCAAATTATGAGAGCCTATCAGGAGATATCGAGTTTCCAATAATTTCAAGTTTTGAATCCTGGTGACCTTAAATAAACTCTGACCTACACCAAATTGTGTAAAATCTTTACACTACATAAGGCAAACATACCATGCATATATATGAACTCCTTTGATGTTCAGGTTCTGGAGATACAGCATTTGTGAGATTTTCACATTTTGCCCTCTGCTCACCCCAAATGAACTTTGGCCTCCACCCAAAAACAATAGGATTCTTGTATTCATTATGGGGGTGCAAATTGCCAAATATGAGAACAGGACAGAGACCCATGGGATAGAAAACTAGCGGCATCCAGCAGTGAGGGTACAAGCTGTCCAGGACATAGATGTATAGGATAGAAAACTAGCAGCATCAAGCAGTGAGTGTACAGCTGTCCAAATGATTAAACACTCACAAGCTCAGGGAACTAAAATCCCAAAATCCTATACGAATGCATTAACCATTCCGCACAGGAAACATATATCGTTTTATAAACATCTATTTTAAGGGCTGAAGATGCTCAGTCTGGACAGGATAAACTATCAGGGGCTCCATTGAAAAAATGAAAAGTAAATACAGTTTATCTTGGAACCACATCAATGATCGGATGACAAACGCAACGACTAGCCGGCGAAAGAAAAAGGGGAGAGCTGGATCTCAGGAAGCCTTGTGTACATATTGAAAGGAAATTAGTGCCCATCTTCAAAACAAGACCTGTCGCACAGTGTCATGGCTGCAGCACTTGATGATTAATACTTTTGGGCCAGACTATAATACCGGCTAAGCAGAGTCAATGTGTGTTATATGGAAACAGGAAGAATAGCCTTGCATGATTGTGTTGTTGCAAGCCATCATACTAGAATAGGATGGTACTACATTAAACAGACAGACCAATGGGTGATGAAAGTGTCATAAGGTCAAATCTATACAGCATAAACATTTCTGGCATCATTCAGCCCTATTGTTACCCAATTCCCATTCTATACTTCTGTACCCCACCATATATCCCCATTCCCACCTCCCTCCCTCCCGTCCCTACCTCCCTCCCCACCAATCGTATCAACACAATTTTGATATAAGATACTATTCAACATGTATTATATTGGTATGTGTTCCACCATGTACAGTACAATAGGCCTCAAGGTGTGTGTTATTGCATATAGTGCAAACAGTAGGACAATGTTCTGTACTGTACTATTTATAAGCAACTGTGAATAGTTTGTGAACAACTAAAAAAAAAAAATAGGAATTTGTGTACAAGAAATTATACAAAAGTTCTGTAAACTGGTTAAAAGTAAGATACTGTATTAAATGGCTACTAGTACAGTACCATTATTTTATCATCTCATCCTAAACTAGAATGTCTGTCCCATTTTGCTTCTAAGAGCAACTAGTACTAGTGTAGTACTACAATGTAACAAAAGTTCATTGCACTAAGTACTGTATGTTTGTGATACACAGTAGCTACATTAAAGGTTGTTTTGGGTATAAACCTTGTATCATTCTGAAAGAGCTCTGTAAAGTGCAACTCTGAAGTCCTTACTAGTCTGTCTATGTGTGATAATATACATTCACAACTATTTTGCACAATCTGACTTAGCTACACAATAACGGTTTAATACAATTTACAGAAACTTGTCACACACACACAGAGTTTCACATGCCAATCGGCTTTCGTTTCCCTTGCGAAAGTACCTTTCGAAAGTAATAATTATTTCTAAACAACCCAGAATCCAACCCAACCACTGTCTCAATAACCATTATATATAAAGTGCCATATAAAGTGACGATGACTTTTCCAATTTAAAAAAAAAAAAATAGAGAAATTTAAGTTTTATCATCCCCACTGCCTCTCAAATCAGGATTGAAAATGTAAAAAAACAAAAATTGTTCAAAGTTCACAAAAGGTCACCTAAAAAGTTTTCTGAAAGCAATCTTTCAAAAGGACAATTCAATGTTACAGAAAAAAAATAGCATGGAAATATTTATCAAATTCAATAGAGAAAGATGCTTGAAGGTAACATTTTGTAAACTTATTGGTCCCTGTTAGCAAGGACATATGTACAGTAGTGTCAATTTTGAAAAATTACATCTACCTTCCAAGATAAACAGATGTAGCAGGCAAGCAACTTCTGTCCACAATGTTAAAACTTCTGTGTAACTTCTTTACATTCCCTGTCCAGGTTTATGAGCTATTGCAGACTGTGGGTCTCACACAGACTTTAGAAGTAAATCTGCATTGACAGGTCAATAAAAACAGCAACAACAAAAAAGAATGAGTTCCGTTTTCTGTCCCTAATCAAGATTTGTTTTAAGTTTCCACACCATAAAACTTTGATATTTAATACCAATCTCCCTGTCAGTCTTTGCAGTCATTCCTTGGTTGATAGGTATTAATACTATCAACCTGTATATAAGCATATTGACACTACTGTACATATGTCCTTGCTAACAGGGTAATAAGTTTACACAATGTTTACCTTCAAGCATCTTTCTCTATTGAATTTGATAAATATTTCCATACCAAAATCCTATATTACTGCAGTTCCAGTGTGTGAACATTCAGTACAGTTGCTTAAATGAATTAATAGTCCAACTTCACATGAAATAATGACCCCCCGAAAAGTTAAAAATTAAAAAAATGTTTGTGCATATGTGCTTTAATAAAGACCTTGGTATACTTTTTGTGCCCAGTGTTAAGGGAGTAAATATTGACAGTGCAGTCAATTTTACAGTATGTGTGTGTATATATATCTATGTCTGGAAATGTTTAGCTTTTCAATTATGCAAATTTTTAGTCTCGAATAGAATCATTATAAATTATGTTAGGTATTAGTCGAGACTTCTGCCTCAAGATACTGATTTATGTTTGGTGAATGATGTAGAGAGATAACTAAATGAATGTAGTCATACTGTACCACATAAAGTAAAATACAGTACAGATGAGAGTGTGATAATTGCGAGGAGATAGGTAAACTAAAAGAGCTGGTAAACTGTTTTAAAAGTACAGTTTGTGATAAAGTATGGTACACTGTAGATGAGAATGCAATGGAGATGACTATATGAGGAGAATACCAATTAACCTCTCTCTCCCTCTCTCCATCCCCCGCACCCACACCACACACACACACACACACACGTTTTGTAAAAAACTCACTTTCACTGGACAAAATTGCACCACGATCATCACACAAGCTATGATGTATGAAAACCATGAATAAACAAACTTTATGAAGCAAACAGCTTATGGTGTAATCCTTCATCGATTTTTGCTATTTAGAACAAAGGGTGTCCGACTTTAGGAAACGAGAACTGCTGACACGAGTGCTTGTTTGCTGCCAATTCTGTTGTTGACCTTGGTTTTGTTTCCAAAAATGTAAAATTATGCAAAAACCTAACACATAAAGCAAACGTTTTATTTTCTGTAATGGATGGACATTGCCCATGACGAATCTAAAATAGTATGCGTTTCTCAACAGCTTATAATACAAGCAAGGACTCGGTGTCAACCTTATTAACTCACAGATCGAAAATATCAAAAAGACAAGTTAGCTCTAAAATAATAAAACATTAGTATTGAGTGTGTTCCACCTAATTCCATCAATACTTTATCTTTTGGCTTTTTTTTCACAGGGGAGCTTTTACATTTTCAATTACACTTTGATTAACCTAGCTTCTAAATTGTACCTTTTTTTTTCTTTTTTTTTGCGGATATGCGCATTCATTTCAGGATGTCAATATACTTACCGAAAATAGTTCGTTGACGACCCTCAGTATTTCCATATGAACTTCCACAGTCATTTCCCTGCTCTGTTAGAAGAGAAAGTGAAATGATTAAAAAAAAACAGATCTTTCAATCACTTTGTTAATAACATCTTAAAAACGCCAGTACACAGATTCACTTTCAATTCCATAACCAATGTTCATTTATCTTCACATGCCTTTAAAACTGCATAACACTGCATAGTAACTGTTACTCAAGTCTCCTACAAACTTCAGGGCGAATTGTGTTTATATTAATACTATGTACTAGCGTTGTGCGGTAGTCGGATTTCACACAACCGGTAGTGTTGCAACATGAATCCCGGTATCGTAACTACAACCGGGATTTTTCCTCAACTTTCATATATGGTTCAAAGCATTTAGTTACGAGACTGTCAATGTCATACATTCAATATGCATCTAGCCTAGGCTATGTACATACTCTTACACGCAGCCTGAGTGACGCAGGGATAAAAAAAAAAAATAATAAAAAAAAATAACATGCTATATGTTTTTTAACATACACTTCCAAAAAGAAAAGTACAAACCTTGGAAAAAAGCAACCCACACCATCCTTCATTCATACTCGACGTACGATATTAGATTAACACTTTCGCATATGGATTAAACTTGTAATCCGTACACAAACAGAAATTGGGAGTTCCCCACAATTCCATGATATTGGAATAGGGCAACCCCTTCAAGTTTAAAAGTTCACAATGAAAAGTTTTTTACTATCAACACGTCACCACGTTTTTGGAACTTCAGACAATAAGAATGTATCATAGGGGCTACGTAAACACGGGATTATAAACTACATACATAGGAATAGTACAGATTTATTTATATCGTTAATCGGCTGTTGTTTACTCCAGAAAATATACTTTCAATACGTACAATATCAATCTTTCGTACAAAAGTTCTTAAAAATTAAAAAAGTAGCGAAAGATAACTATAAATGACATCGTGGAACCCCCGCATTAATAAACGAATCCATTTCATTACAGCATCAAATCTCAAGTACCGCACTGCAGTGTGTACCAATACCAGTACCGTACCCTAGGCTATAATAATATACAGTCCCGTGCGCAGATGGATTTAAACTGGATGTACTCCCTGCGGTTTTGGCTCAAAATTTATTAAATCGTTATAATTATTATAACAAAATGAGGTGAAATGCATAAGGGTAAGATTTTGTTTATTGGAACCTTCACAATTATTGTTTGAAGGAAGAATAAATAGCGAAAATTTCAGAATAACTTTGAGGTCCCGTAACATGCTGAGCCCAAGTAACGTTCGATATTTGGTGTAGCCTAGGTCCAAATTACTACGTGAAAAGTTGATTCGTTAATATATAGGTCTAGGCCAGTACGTAAATTGATCAGATATTATTCAAACTAAGAACACAGAAACCAGAAATAAACGTGTTTTCTTTTCTTTATATCAAATAGTAACACGTAAATATTTTTATTATTTCCGGGATTCCCGGGAATGATACCGAAATGAATGTAATAACCGGTTGTTTTCCCAATACCGGTAGTAGTTACACATTGCACTGTGATCGGGACTAGTCAATACCGGGATACCGGGATTCACTTGACTACCGGGATCCCGCACAATGCTACTATGTACAACAACAGTCCCATAGGTATTCAAGCTAAATTTGCCCATTTTGTCATGATCAACAGACTAGAAGCAAAGGTACAATACATAGAACCATTGGTATAAAATGCAGTGCTTCCCCGAATGTGTTTTGCTTTTCAGAACAAACGGATACATAGCAGTAACTCGATGAATCCTGTTGCAAACTCTGTTAAGAACTTTCGTCGGTCGTAAGCAGCAGAATTCGAAAAAGGAAACGTCAGGGAAAACGGAGTTCGAAAAACACGCATTTTCCTTCGGAATGGTTAATTCGGAAGGAAGAGAGTGTGCCGTGACCCGTGGGAGAGGTCACTGGGGGCGGAATGCTAAAATTGATACCAGTGGCGTCTAGGTAGACTAGGAAATGTGTGTTAGTGTTGTAGGAGACAGGTAAGGGAGGAGTGAAGTAAATCCAATGGTATAAAATACAGTGCTTCCCCTAACGGGTTTTGCTTTTCAATACCTTCCTTTCAATACATAGAAGCAATGGTATAAAATGCAGTGCTTCCCTGAATGTGATTATGCTTTTCCCCCCTTCTTCTTCCCTTTTGTTTGGGGGAGGGGGGGGGCTGGCGGGTAAGGGGTTGCTTTGTTATTTTGTGTAAGGCTGCAGAATGTTGCTACATATGGTTGCCATCTTTTTCCTGCTGCAACAGTTCTTGCCTCTTGCCAATCCCCAAGGGTTCCAGTCGTAGATTCCAGAGCACTCCAGACAAAGTACGTAAACCCCTCCTTATTGAAGGCAAAGCTAACACAGAGAGACTTGGCTTCGGAAACTGACTGTTGGAATCTTGAATGAGATCTATACGGAAGATGCTGGCTTTTTTGTATTGCTAACTGTACACACATTTTATTTAATCTTGCATTAGATCTTGTATCCTGTGTTTACTTTTGCCCTGTAATAGGAAATTCATGACATACATGAGTGATAACATATGTATCCTACATTTCCACACAAATGCTTCAACTAGATAATATCCGTTATTACTGTTTCTTTGAGATTTCCTACTTCGCCGTCTAGGGTACCCCAGTATTCACCGCGAAAATATGTAATGGTAAGACAAGGCGGGCATTGTTAGCTGGCTTTCCTCACTCTCATAATCATTCTGTCACATTAACGATCTAGCTTAAATCTACTGTTTACTAAAAATTATTGCAGCAGGCAAAAGCAGAAACATTTATGTCCAGATGGTCTGAAAGATCATTGTCCATGCTTTATCTTGCACATGACATTTTAAATATTCCACAGAATATTTGCAGGTGAAATATCACCACCTCCTCATCTCCCCCTATCTCTCCCAACCTCCTCTGCCCTCACACAGGTCTTCCAACCTACAAAATTCCAAGTTGGAGGGTCATTGACAGGTAGTCACCAGTCGCTAAGGAAGAAGTGTTAAATAGTTTCACTATAGATGCAACATGAGTGCCTATGTTATGAGGAGACAGGTAAGCGAGTAAGTGAAGTAAATCCCTGTTACGTAATCCAGACGTAAAAACGTACGATGCTGGCACTTTCGCTGTTAGAATGAGAAAGGCATTGACCAGAGGGGCCGGTCAAAGGGGGCGCAGTGATAAAAGGTTACCAGTTCATTCTAGGCAGGGTAGAATGAGGGTGCTAAGGTTGTGGGGAGACAGGTAAGCGACGAGTGAAGTAAATCTTCCAATCACTTTGTTTATACTTCATTGGTACGTGATATCACTCAGGTCATACTATTAGTCTGCTTTCAGTCTTACCCCATCTGAATCTAAGCAACATTGGATTCACTCCTACATCCCCAACACCCCCCCCCCCCCCCCCC
>KN883145.1:19857-39726 GCA_000934455.1 Apostichopus parvimensis | reverse complement strand
TCCGTATCGATCTATAAATTTCGCCAATCCTGGTTTCTCGCCTTATCCCATCTTGATAGCTTCATACGCCACCAACTCATCTTCTACCCACCCCCCCCCCCCCCCCCCACTCCTGCACACCAACCAAAAATAAGTACATGTGACAATGCCACTTACTAACCAAGACTGGCCTTTATGGCAGCAAACACACCACAAGACACACAATATACTATACAGTATAAAGCTCACACAATTTTGTACACAGAAAACTTTACAACCTACAGAACTGTGCCTCTACTTTTAACGTTAGACTCAATTACAGTTTCATTTCATTTTCACCCAACACCCAAAGATAAATTTACAAGCAAATTATATTACTTTCTGTGCATATCTCAGCCCAGCTCTCTTAGTTTTATTACAACATTCCTATCAGGCCTCCTTTCTTAATTATCAAATATGATATGCCACATATTAAGTGAAATAATCAGGAGAAAGTTTCCATTCAAAAGAATGCTAGACTCTTAATTCAATGAAAGAGAAAAATGCAGGCAGGGCATCATACGGCTGATGGCTGTGACATTTTATTCTCGGTGGCAATTACAATATCCCAGCAGGATTACTTTCCAATTAACAAGCACTCCAGGACCCCAAGCTGGTTATGTCAGTATCGCTAGCATTAATAACACATAATGTCAAAGTTTTGAACTGTTTATGTACACTTCATACAAATCATACTGTCACGTGTCTCCTACAATTTTTTTATTTTTTTTCCCCCTGTAGAATAAAATTGTTCTTTCTTTAAAGTGAAGTTTAACGCACTGTCCTGACAGCACTTAACTAACATTCTTGTCAGTATCAAGAGGCCCATAAAAACTGCGTCCAGTAATTTGTCACTGTTACTCACAGGGTAGATACAAATATGAAAGATGCAGCAGTGACAAGTTTTGCTTCATTCTTCATCAAACATCATGCCTTTCCTCCCCCTCCCTCCCTCCCCTCCCCCACCTGATACCTTGGCCCAGTTATGTATGGAACTCAGTTTATAGACAGCATAAAGGAGAACACACAAAAAAAACATGTTTAAGTACCAAGTATTACTGCCAACAAGACAGCACTTGATCGAACGACGAAAGTCCGTCACTTTTTCACAAGGTTACAGCATGCCATGATAATCCATTCGAAAGTTGAAAATTTGGTCACCGGAATAGTTTTGTTAAAATTAATGGTCCTAGTCACGAACTAAGAGTATATCAGAAATGGTCAAAACATTTGCCATTTCCGTCATTACTTTAAAGTAAAACTTTTAACTTAAATTACCTAAAATCAATGCAAACAGCTTCTTTAAATAAAGATATTGGATTATTGCAAACCAAACAGAATTCAAATCAATTTTGAAACATTACTAATTTTTTTTTTATCTAGACTGAAGTTTCTAGACCTAGTTGTCCCCATCAATGGATTTACAGGTTTTATGAGCTTTGCCAGAAAATCTCATCAATATTGGATGAGTAATAGCCATGATGAAATCAGGCCAACCGATGCAGGGATTTAAGTGGCGTCGTCACTCCAGCGTATAACGTTACATCTTGTCCTTAGAAAGTTGGCTTCAGACTGTCAGCATCCTTTACTTAAATATGAGTCAATGTCAGAGAGTCTGCAATGTGTATGACATGCCGCAATACAGACGGATCATGTGTGAAACAAAACAGCAACATTTTAACAACCAACCAGGGAAGAGTATTTCTTGGTGCGATCTGTCAAAGTCACGTTCTTCATGACTTAAAGGAAAATAGCGAAGGAAAACGAGCAAAGTTTCTCAGAGAGTTAAAGCAATTATGGCAGGATTGCATTGAGAACATTTCAAAAAGGGTTTACTCCTGATGACGAAAGCGTGTCAGAGAGAACAAGACCACTTTGATAAACGTAAGAGTTTGTGAATGTTAACATACTAGTGTGTCTTGAATCAGGATACATCTGGTAACATCACAGCAAAATGCCATACTGGCCTTTTGGTCTAATCTTTATATCATACAACTATACAGTAGTACAATGTTCAACTGTTAAGCAGCTCCAGAGTCCACACGGAAGAGGACAGTAATCTGCTTGCCATACTGGCCATAATGCCATACTGGCCATTTGGTCTAATCTTTATATCATACAACTATATAGTACAATGTTCAATTGCTAAGCTCTCCAGAGTCCACAGTAAGAGAGGACAGTAATCTGTTCGGGCTTAAGTGATTCCATGGCAGCATGTGTAGTAAAATTCTTGCACACAGACCTTTGTTGTCTTATGTGATGAGCAACGTTCTTGCACTAATTGGAACCTACTTTACATTTCACAATGTTCATCTAAGCCTTACTTTTGGAGTCGTTGTGGTTACCACTTACAAGGTTTCAGACTTTGAACTCTGTCAACCTTTACATTTCCAAACAAAACAATTGGAATTCTGCCATTTATGTGGCAGGCCTACATACCAATATGATGTTCATACAAGCTTTAAATATATAGGTACTAACATGGTTACAAAGTAACTTTGTATTATAAGTTTGCAGATATTGACCTCTAGTGAACTTAAATGACCTTTGACCTGAATGGAATTGTTGGATCCACATAGCAAGTATGAAGTAAAGAAAAGCTTAACTTTTGATCAGTTAAATTATCATGTATAATGACTTTGACCTCTAGTGACCTCAAATGCTCTTTGAAGTGATCTAGTTCTTGTACTCACATTTTAAGACCAGTTGTATGAAATTCACCCAAATTTATCTTTTGGGGTTTTTTCTTCTATTACAATGGAATGTAAAGAGAGGCTGTAAATGACCACATTCTTTTTTATCTAACGTATGTTTTAGATCAAGGCATGACATAAACATACACACAGACACACACATGCCATCACCACTGAAAAGATTCCTATCATATATATATCACACACATGCCTTTACCATTGTAAAGATTCCCATCATATCACATACATGTATATCACACACATACCACACACACAGATGCCATGATTGCCATCACCATTGTAAAGATTCCCATCATATCACACACATGTATACACACACATGCCATTACCATTGTAAAGATTCCTTTTGCCTTCAGCAACGTAAAATGCAAATTAACAAAGAGCAACAAATTACAATTACTTTTTTGTTTAAACGTTTTGTGTGTCTGTTTTGTTCTGCCTCCAAAAATATAACTTCCAGCCTTTTGTCTATTGGAGCAATGTCTCATTGAAAACACTTCCTTAGGTGAAACGACAAGAAACAATGCTGGATAATACTCAGGTTGCGTCGCTGTGAAAACTTTTTGAACATCAAGATTGTCATTTTATACTTGAATGATAGCTGTTACGAGAATTTATATCAAAAAGTACTCAGAAAAAAGAAAATAGATATAATCAAAAGCGTAAAACACTGTCAAAATGCTGAAACATTTTGTTGCACAATTTTTTAACACTCTGGCCAGTTTAGCAACTGAAAATTTGCAAAGTTTTTCTTCTGTTATTATACAGCCACTTTTAAACTATGTATGCTTTATACAGTACCATTACAGTATTGACTTATGATGAACTGTATAAAGAGTCCTAGTTGTAGTGAAAGTATTGATTTTAACACAAAAGTATAACAGTAACTACAGTACAATGCACTGCAACCTGATACCAGACATTGAATAACCTAGTACTTATACAACACTAACATAGGATGTTACTCTGGATCGGCAAACTTGTATACTTTGATGCCAGGGTGATTTGATTGACTGGGAACTCCTGTGTATGTTTTATTAGTCATCGGGGTAATAGGCAGGCTAGTACAAGGTATGGCTACCAGTACATTTCTGCATAGACTTTGCAATACATACATATACAGTAGATATATATGTATAGGCCTACACACATACTGTACATTTACACGCACTGCCAACATATACTACCTTAACACTGGCACAACAAGGATACCAATTGCGATTACCAATTTTCAATGCTCATACACAATTTTTTCTTTCTGTCCCACCATACATTTTTCAGATAAAAGTTATTAGATTCACTGACAAATCCAAGAAATGTAGAAACATGTTTTGAAACTAAATATACTCTATCTGCAAAGGTTTTAAAATATTCTGCTTGTACACCACACATATTTCTTTCAAACAGAATTCACACACTGTTGAACTGATTTCTTTTCCAAAATAAAAAATAACTGTTTGGCTAACTGTAGATATCCACAAACTTATCTCTGAACAGATTATCTACTGTAGGCTACACTGTTTTCCTAAAGAACTATTGATATTTTCAAGTCACTGTATGCCCAACTTCTAAGAGTAGGACACCCTTTTTTGAATGACAACAATCTTGTGTATTGAAGGAACTTTGCTCCATAACTAAATGCTGATGAGATAATAAACTATTAAAAAACCCATCTATTTAAAACAGTGACACTCCCTCCCCACCCCACCCCCCTCCCCACACTTAGGGGATAGTTTCCACATTAGAAAGCTGAATTGCAAAATGAAACTTTAGGCATTGATTTTGGCAAAGTCTAACCAGGATTCAGGTACTAGAATTTATAACAATGCAGTGTATCAGCTAGTATTGGACCAAATTAGTGACCTATGTTCTTCTTAATCCCCTCTGAAGGCTGTGTACTCATTATTTGCATCCCACTTGTCATCACCCCCCCCCCCCCTTAAGAAATCATGTTTAGAAGGTTTTCATGTCTTGACTGCCTTTGATCTCTCATGACCTATGACCTCCACCAACGCTTGCTGACTTTTTACTACTTAGACATTATTATAAGACCAATTTGTGATATATACATGTATCAAAACTTTCTCTACATTATGAATTTTGAAACTGAGCTTTCAACATTTTCACCTGTTGATTTCTGCTGACCTCAAATGACCTTAGACACCCAAGTGTGCATGTCAAATGCTAATTACAAAAGTTGTCAACATTTCCCTCCTTAATTCAGGATTTCATTTTTACCAGCTAAGGCAGTTTACACACATACACACACTCACATACATAAACATATGCACAAACTGCACACACACAACTCGACAGCAAAAAATCCTGTTTGAAGAAGAGGCAAATTTAGATGTCTAAACATTCCAATCGTTGCAGATTTAGACAAACAATAGATTAAGACAAACAAAGATATCCTTCCGTATTGTTACTATTGACTTCTGCAGTGGATGAAGTTCACTGCTTGAATTGAAGGATCTTCCCTGTCAATAAGGAAGTACTGTTAATTCGGTTAGGCAGGCACAGACCTTCCTTACATAACTAAATACACTCTTCTACTTGGTGAAAGTTGATAAGATCACCAGATTACCCATATTTCCCCCCCCCCCCACCAACGGTGGAGAAACTTAGTGAGAAATCTGTCTCCACTATGAAGAACTGAACTAAGATACGCGTTCCCAGATTAAAAATATTTCCGTGGAGAACACGTAGGTTAACTCCCTAAATGATACTGTAGGGAGGAGCTGGTACTATCGAAAAGATTCCCAAATGTGGGACACAGGATAGTACTCGGTGCTAAAGACGTTACAAATATTGTAGGTTGTTAGGTTGACAGTTATGTTCAAAGGTGACTGGAAACAGATAAGAGAGAGGAACAAGGAACTGAACCTTCGACACTAGTAGGTTATAGTGTTAATTATCCAGTATCGCATCGCAAAACGCTATACAAATATTGCAATACAAGTCCACAGATGTATAGCAGTTTTGTTTACACGGGAAGCACAGTATTTTATAATGAAACAAATGCTTTAGATCCTTCAACACTGCTACTTAAAATTTAAACACTAAATTATTCTTTGAGACTGTGTGTGAAACTGGATTGCAGTACATGCATTCATTAGTCAAAACTCCCCTGACGATTAAGTATGTTTCAGTATCTGTTATTTTACTCGATACTTAAAAAAATATGTGTATTTTTTGCGGTAACGTCTCATTTCACAAATCACAAGTAGCCCATCATAGGTTACAGAGTTACTTTACCAGCGATTGGTTAAGTGTACAGAGATAATTCTTTAGGGAATATTCAACACATTAAATTTTGCACTGTTGATGAGCTTTGTTCAACTTCATCACATATAGACTGTCTGATATAATTTAGGAGGGTTATGTGAGTCACTAAGATGACTGGCACTTCAATGAGGACGCTTTGCTTGAACGAAATCACCCAGAGAGAACTATTTACCAGAACTTTTAGTGTAGCTTAAATGGAGGGAGAACGTAACATAAATAGGTTACTGCAAGCTTTAGTGCAAGCTGTTCGACGTCTAGCTTCTCGTCTAGCTTCTAGGTAGATGGGAAAGTTTAAAGTTTAGATTGGAGACAGATAAGAGAGGAGCATGGTAACTTCGGTTATTCACTGGAGATGTTACTTTTGGGTAATATTAACCCAATCACTCTAGTAATGTGATTATCAGGGCACTCTACACAAAGTAGAGTGAGAATGCTGTTGATAAGAGGAGACATGTAAGCCAGAAAGTAGCTGCCAAATGTAACCCTCACTGATAAAAGACCATCCGAGCTAAAACAAATTGTGTTTTAGACTTCATAGTTGCAGATTCAGAAGCAAGAGTGCAGTGACCCCCAGGAGGGCCATTGGAAGGCACAGGTGTAACAATCTTGTTCTAGGCCAGGTAAAGGCATTGAAGACTCGCCCCAAACCGCGTGCAGCCATCTGAAAAAGTTAACTTGCTGTTTCTTGCAAGTGACGTTTTATTCATGTCGCTACAAAATGCAGATAGTAATGAAACGTGATAGCTGAATTGTTATCTTTAGCTGGACCTGAGATGTTCATCGCTGTATGGTTTGTATACTGTGCTGTGGGTATTGACCGCAGCTGTATGTACTGACTATACACTAGTGTCTAATTACCGACGGTAGCAAGCTGTGTGTCTATTTTCTGGGATCGATGGTGGTGATTAACACTTCTGTTACACCTCATTCAAAACTAGGTCAAATTACCGGCATTAGACTTTTCTTTTTGCGCGAGTCTTCACACCCTTTAAGAGTGTGTACATTTTATGTTCTAAAAGAGGAAACAGTGCAATGTCGGTACAAGAGGTGAAATGGTAACACCACGGGGAATCATGTTTGGTCTTATATGTCTAGTATATTTTTGGGGAACACTTGTTTCCTTTTAATTTTTTCTTTGGTTAAGATCACACTGCAAAGAGTAATAACAGTGTAAATTAGATCTTTCTTGCTTCTAATGCGGTTCTACAACACCATCATAATACTGCAGTTGACACTTTATCAGTTTGAATTGACAACTACCACAATGGTGCAACTGTCAGTTCCTTCAGAAAGCGGAAGAAGTAGGCATGGACAGCGAACCTGTTAGTCCCTTCGATACTTTGTACTATTCACTGTGCAAGTAAACATACTGTTCCTCTTTTTTTTCGTTCAGCTTGATTTTGTTTTCTACAGCATATATTACATTGAGAAGTCTGTAGTGACATAACAATAAAGTCATAGGCCTACCATGATTACATTTCAAGGCGTTTCATAATCTCCCCATTTCCCCATTCTTGCCAGTGATATAAATGATGACAAAAGTTACATAAATTCTTACCTTTCTATAAACAGTTTCCAGTGCATCCTTGAGATGGTTAAACCTGCTGGAGAGGTGATCTCCATAAATGGTACCCAGTATCTGGTGGTGTTTCTGGTGACTCCTGGTCATGTCCATCAATACATTCCAACAGGCGATTGTGCTTGGTATCTGTGGCTCTGTTGTATTCGATCTACAAAACAAAGAATCAGGCAAAATGATGCACACAGAAATATTCTTGTTGGGATATAAGTGTAGGTAAACAAAAGACTGGATAAATGTAATACACCGTACTCTGTACTGCACTGTATTGTACACTGTAAAGCATGGTCATGTTGTGCATGGTAATGTAATGTATCAATTATAATATTAGTACTATAACAAAGTGTGCTGTACACTGTCTTGTAAACTGTAATGCATGGTAATGTATCAAGTTTGTAGTAAATTGTAATCATGTACTAAACACTGTATGGTAATGCATGGTAATGCACTGTAATGCATAGTGATGCATAATTTATGGTAATTTAATGTGGTGTAATGTAATGTAACATCTAGCTTCACATAATTAATCTAGACTATAGTGTTATGAATGTCATGGGCAATGAGGCATTCTTATGACATTACAGACTCTCATTGTTGTGTCTGATCAGCAAATTTCAGAAACAAACAAGTAATACTCAAAATAAGATAACATTTTAAAACTAACTAAGACAATTTATTCATATATATTTCACTTTAGAACTTCTTCATGCTTAACTTATCAATAAATGTGACTTGATCCTTAAAATTTTGTCACCAAGACATTTTTTTTACCACTTTTAATGACTCGAATGAAAGCCAAAATTGCATAATTTAAAATCTTTCAACATTTTGCATAATTTTGCGAAATGAAATTTGACTAAACAAGTGACCAAAGAATAAACTCAGTAAGCTGCTTTAACTTGTTGCTCTGTCATAGTAGACTACTATAGTATTAAAAAAGAAAAGAAAATTTAGTCAATAAATGTTATTTCTGTGTATTGTATTAGTGGTAAATTGCATTGTTTTGTCTCACAAGTAGTAATGGATCCTTTGTATGGCTTATACACTGCTGTTGTTTAAAACCACAATTTTTGGCATTGCATGAAATATTTTATCACACTGCACTGTTAAGTATACATACATATTTCATGGATTTTGGTAACAGGCCTTGTCAACCTTTCCGAAAGTAACTAATTGATAAATGTATACAGATAGAATCAGATACAAACAGATTGCAGAAACAGATATACAGATAGAATCATATTTGCATTGAGTTGCAAGTGGAAGCTTCCGAAACAAAACGTGACTTACGAAAAAAGGAATGTCTTTGGCTCAATGTCAAGTTTTCTCTTTTCTGCTTATTTTCTTAATCAATCTCGCATCCTGATTTCATTTTGAAGGGAAGAAGGAATTCCTAGCATTCGTAACAGGTCATTCAATGTAAATATATCCTAAATTTTCCGACTTCATCACAAATTAACCCCCTAAGTTGTTTCTTTCACAAAATTCATATCTTATGAACCAAGTAGAGACATATTAGGCATTTTTCTTTCCTACAAAAGCAGGCAGGTTATTCTTTGTTTCCAATGAAATCAAAACTAATTTTTGAGTGGGTATAAGGGGAGTGGGGGCGGGGGGGGGAGGAGTAGGGTGGGAAGAACTTACGGTGTTTGTAGTCTTCTCTTCTTTGCATGGTTCTCATAGAGCCTTTCCAATCTTCTTGCATAGTCTTTTTCAATCTCTGCTCGAGACTGGAAAAATTCTTGAAAATCTTGCAGGACTTCCTTTTCAACTTCTGACCTCTTATCCAGACATGTGAGCTGCTCAGATAGTCTGCTTCGAATATCTACCGAGAAGAGGGAAAAAGAGAAAGAAAATCTTGAATTTCGCTTCGAATATCTACCGAGAAGGGGGGGGGGAAAAAGAGAGAAAAATCCGATATTCAATGTGAGAGTGAAAGCTGTTATCTGGTTACAGCATTCTTCTACTCTACTGAAGAACTTTGACTCTCTAATGAACCATTTCCTTGCAATTCCCAAGACCAAAATTATTGTCAAGAATAAATATTACGTAAACAAGAGCACTTCTTTACTGCAGCTCTCCATTAACTTGGGACAACCGTCTACATTCTGACATGAAGACATTCTGTACCAGTCACTTTAAGCTAACAATATTATCAAAGTTAAAGTCGGCAACTGCCTAATTATACATTGAAAAATAACAGTGTAAAGACCTTCTGTGACACTGGCTTTCTATGACACATATCGAAGAGAAGAAACATATTCCACGTTACGAGTTGAAAATCTCATCTACATATTGTTCCAATTTGTGATATTAGACTTCTGGAAACTTTCCCTTTGAGACATAAACCCTTGGAAACTCCAGGAATAGCTACATGCTTGGTATTCTCTGATGGTATCATAGCAAAAAGTTCCAGTTTTCACAGTTGAGCTGATTTACTTGATTTCCATGATTTGTATATCATACACCAACATAACCAATCAGTTCCCCCCCTCCCTCCCCCCTTGCTGTTCAACATTAAAACAAGCTATATGCAACCTCCCTTATGCTCGGCATCAAACCACAGGGATTCATAATCACCAGACAGGAAATTGAGGTTTGTTTACTAGCAGAAAATGTGTGAAACTATCGACTGTGTGACATACAGCGCGACCCTTAATCACACAGCCACAAGCTGATTACATTACAAATTCAACACCAAGCACAGTGTCTGATCCTCCTTCGATCCAGGTGTATCGTGGGGTTCAAATCGCGGGGTCTAATCAGCATTTGCATGTACACTACCAAAATCAGACCCTGAACTGAACCCTGTGCTAGGGATCTAATGCTAATTGCTTTTGGGTGTCTGCTTTCGGTAACTGTCACTGTGTTTTGAACCCAAAGGTTACTTCAAATTCAAGAGGGTATCATCTTCCATACCTGGATACGATGATGATGATCGAGATGTGAATATTGAAAGGAAGTCCAAGATGTTATGTTAGTCACTCTGCTACTGTAGTGTAACTTGTCAGTGTGTACCCAGCTGTTCATCGTTTTATCCAATGCAACAGATTTGGTGTCCCACAAAATTTAATGTACATTATACTTGTATACAGTAATTCTTTATTTTGGTCATTGGCAAGCATTTGAAGTTATTGTTATCGTTGCATTGACCAAAGCAGAGGAAAATCGTCCAGGCTCCCGGCAAATTATCTTCCCTTTAACCCACTCTGTATGATATGTATACTAATATATGCTATGGTGAAACCTACATTACACATACATGTATAGCAGCTCTGTAAGGAAGTCTGGAAAGTTGCTTATGGATCAACTATCCCTGTATAGTTGTAATGGGAGGTGAACTTTCTAGATGATTGTGACAGCTGTGAGACACGGTATAATGCCAGGGGAAAATCCAGCATTGTAACAAGGAGGGTATGTGGTCCTATGAGCCTATGTATTGGCTAGGAGGCAAAATTTTAGATATAAAGTGGTACATATTTACAGTAGGCTATAATACAGTAGGTGTAAATGCTCTAAATGCAAGGTTGTGCTAAGCCTAATTTAACTACTTTCTTATTTTGTGTGTGTAGGGTGCGTAGAAAGAGGGAGGGGGAAAGGGGTGGATGTACCTCCCTGGTTCCAAGCATGTTTGCTTGATTCACTAACTTCAAAGAATAGAGTTATTCATGCTCTATTGAGACAGGTCTATTTTGTTTTGTTTGTTCCGTATACCATCTCTAAACTTACAAAAATGCCACTTCAACAGAGTACATAGTACTGTAGGTTTTTATATGTTGAGATTCGCTACTCTATACAAAACTACTCTAAATAATTTCCATCTACACTCCCTTCCCAATACCTCCCACCTCTACCCTTCAACAAAACTCGGGTAACCTCTCACCACATCTATGCCACAAGTGGCTGTAATATTCCACTTCTAAGGTCATGCCAATTTAAAGACTTCCTACAATTTTTTTTTTTTGTAAGAGGGTCAAAGCATTACTTTTTTTGAGGTCAACTGAGAAAGCATAATGTTAAGACTGAGAAAGGTTTGTAAGAAAGTATTATGTAATCATCGCTTCTCGTGTGTAACTGTAGGGACCTATCCCTTCATTTTACGCTTATTATAAATAGGAACTGCTGATGCCCTTTGCTACGTAAACAGGAAATGCTTGTTAATGCCTTGCATAGGTGTATGAAACTGATTGATCATAGTACAACTACAAACGATATTCAGCAGTCACATACTAACGTAAAGGTACTTGTATCTATATTCAAGGACATAATGATACAATGAGCTGATGTAATTCGAATAGAAGGAAAGTGAAAATGTAAGTTGGATTCATTGAACCATATTTCAAGGGCTGTAAAGAATTTCACACAAGTTAGACAAAGAACATTGAAGTTAACCTATCTGCTTTGCTTGCATCCTCAACGGATTTCCAGTTTCCAGGTACATGCATACAGCAATGAGCTCAGGCTATAGCTCAGTGTGCCTGGCTAATGGCACTATGAGAGCTCAGCCTACATCAGTGCATGGCCTCAGTCTACAACACTGACTATGTACAGCCTTCTATAGAGCGCTGTGCTCAGCCCACAGTAGTGAGGTCAGTTTGAAACACTCGAGTGTTAAAGCCAACAACCAAGAGCTTAACCTTCAGCGTACAACACTCTAGGGTCAGCTGATAACAATGAGCTCTGCCTACAGGACTGAGCTGAACCTACAACATAGGTCAGCTTCTAAAAAGTATGCTAAGTTCACAGCGGTGACCTTATCCCGGCAACAATCAGGTCAGCCTGCCATACTTAGTGTAATCTGCCTAAAGCACTGGGTTCAGCCTAAAGCACTATACTCAGCCCACAATAGTGAGCTCAGTATGAAGCACTTAGTTAAGTTAACAGAACTATGAGCTTAAACTCAGCCTACTCAGCCTACAGCACTACATTCATCAGGTAGCAATGGGCTCAGCCTACAGCAGTGAGCTCAGCCTACAGCAGTGAGCTCAGCCTACAGCAGTGAGCTCAGTATGAAGCACTTAGTTGAGTTAACGGAACTTTTTGAGCTTCAACTCAGCCTACAGCACTACATTCATCAGGTAGCAATGGGCTCAGCTCAGCCTACAGCAGTGAGCTCAGCCTACAGCAGTGAGCTCAGTATGAAGCACTTAGTTAAGTTAACAGAACTTTTTGAGCTTCAACTCAGCCTACTCAGCCTACAGCACTACATTCATCAGGTAGCAATGGGCTCAGCCTACAGCAGTGAGCTCAGCCTACATGATTGAGTTGAGCCTACAACTGGGAGGGTCATCTTTAAATGAGAAGTGAGCTCAACTCACAGCAATGACCTTAGCCTGCAGCACTCAGGTCAGCCTGCAGTAAATGGCTGCAACTATAGAGGGAAACAATTCCATACATCCTGGTATATCCAGGGAAGGTATCCTGGCAGGAATGGAAGAGGGAGGGAGGGAGAGAGGGAGGGAGGAAGGGGGAGGGAGAGACAGGGAGGAAAAGGGAGGGAGGGACCCCATAGGAGGAATACGAGGGGAGGACCCTTTGGATCTGCATACATGGCATTCATTTCTTGGAACCCTTTCCTTCATATTCACTCAAAAACAACCTTTTGTTTCGAAGCCAGAAAATGTTATACACTTCCGGTTGACTTTAATTTAGTCAGATTAGTGCTGCATCTAATAGGCAGTTCAATAATTAGGACCATTACCATGTATTGCAAACACTTAGAAATGGGGGGTCTGCCTATTTCAACAGCATTTTCACACTCTGCTACATTCCCAGTTTTTTTTATACAGGTTTTTTTCATTTCAGTGTTTAAGTAGAAACTTTGCATGGGATGTATTGGTGTACACTACTCTCAAAGCAAATTCACAAGAGAAGTAGGCACTTCCAGGTAGATTTACAGCAAAAGGCCCATTGTAGGAATATTGCATACGATTTGTGTATCTCTTCTAATTCAAATGAAATTTAAAAGGACATTAAGGAGTTACTGATATTGGGAGAAGGTCAACAACAGCCTCATTTCATTAGACTTTGCATAATTTGTAGACTTTTGTCTGTGATTCTGCTTACTGTACATAAATGCCTGTGAATTACAACTATTTATTGCTTAAATGTCACCTAATTTAGAAAGTGACTCACCCGGTGGGTTGAACAAAGTGTGAAAAGGAGTGATTTTATTAGTAAAATCAATTAAGTTGAGTGCTTCCACAGCACACACAGAGCCACGATAGAAACAAGGACAGGGGTTTGCCCATTTTCAATAATTTATCATCAGTAACGAACTCTTTCATTTATATTAAGCCTGCATAGGTAATCAGTCTGTAAGTTGTTACAACTTTATTATAGTTGGCACCAGAGGACGATCCTTCCTTTGTCACCCCCCATGCCGGGGTGGGAGCTAAGTATATTATAAAATGGGCAGTCGGATGGCCTTTAAACAATGCTGTTTGAAGAAAAGATTCCTGTCAAAAAGGGTCCCAAGGCTGGGCAATTTTTTTACCAATCTTTTTGAATTGTGGGTCCCCTGAAAATTTTGGGATATATAAAAAGGCTGGCAATCTTTTTATCTCGGGATGTTTTACATTATGTGTCGGAACATTCAGGCAAGATTCTTTGACGCTTCGGGCGAGAATTGGACGAGAATCTGGAACGATTCCCGCTAGATTCTGCAACGATGTGAGCAAACATCGGGAATGATTTGGGGGAGAATCGAGAACAATGTCAGGCCAGAATCGAAGAAAACTTGGGGGAGCGACTATGAAAAAAAGCCTTTGTAATATTTGTATTAAAGTTTAAATTGAAATTGAAATTGAATTTCACTTCCTGTCCTGAGGGTGCCCAAATTTTTAACAACTTTTGCCCAAAATTTGAATCCCCTGATTTTTTGTTGGGGGGGGGTGCAGTCTGCCCCCCCACTTTGTATGCCAATGCTTCATTGATGATAATTTGTAACATCTTTCAAACATGAAATCAATGCCATGTACAGTGACCTTTCCAAGCTTATATGTTAGTCTGTTTGCTAAAAATGTGTGAAGATTGTGATGTGTATAGATTTTCAGCCTTCAGCCACTGCTATGTTACATACATGCATGTTCTTTTCTAAGACTTTTATTCCATTCTTCTTTCTGTCCAACAATATAAAGTCAAACTCTGGACCACATGTATTACTTCTGATGGTCTGTTATGTGATTCTGGTTGTAGCATGGAGGTATCTACCTCCATGGTTGTAGTGATCTATTTCTAGAAGAACAATCAATTTGTCTTCTCTTGTTTCCTATCTTGACTGGGGTCCCAGGTCAAGATGAACCCCGCTGCACTGCCCCATCTTTTGGCTTCACCATTAAATATACGTGATGGGCATGAAGACGAGGAAATTGTGTCCTGTTCTATTTTTAAAACAAGAAGACATAGTCTGGATAGTTCTCATCAAGATAGACCAGGAAACTGGATCAACAAGACTCACAAAGACGCTTCCTTGCCAACACTCCAAAAATGTATAGTAGCACTCAGGCCTTGCAAACCTAATCGACTTAGAACTGACCTACCTGTACCGTAGCTTTCTTACAAGTAGTTTCTTATACTAACTTCCTTGTCAATATTTAGCTTTGGCCATTTATAAGAGACAGAAGGAGAGTAATAACTGACATATTAAGCGATTATGATTTGAAACAAGAGGACACTACTGTCCCCTGACAACTGATAAAGTTCTGACAACAATGCTTTGCTTTATCCTCTTCAGAAAATAAATATTCACACAGCACTAAACAGCTAAATGATAATCAATCATAAAATTTGTTATATACTGACATAAATAAAGTTGTTTGTAGCATTTCATTTAGCTTCCTCTATCAGCTACCAGAAGAGCTCATGTATTCACTATAACAGTCTACATTCCTATGATTAAATTGCAACCCAGTTAAAGGTGAAACCATATCAAGAGCTCTTTGATACCTCTGGCACACCCTTTGTTCAGTTGACCTCAACAATACTTGTCACCATCCGGTAATGTTTACATATGACATACATGTACCCCCCAAAAAAAGAAAAAAGAATGGATTTACCTGCACACCTGGATCCTGGCTCAGAAGTTCATACCTACATTTTTTTATTATTGCTCATTGAAATTAAATAAAGACATTTAGTAGCAGACGGTCCTTTATATATCATCATTTCTTGAATAAGTCTGCCCCGTATGAGACCAAAATATTGCGGCAAAATTTAACCCAAATTTAAAAAGATATTTCTTGTAGGATGTATAACTGTTCTTTGCTCTTTTCAGCATTGCTAAAACTGTGCATAAAGTAAATATTGCTGCCAGACTAAGAGTTGGCGAATATGACAGGACACTATCATATTGATGCCAGCCATCACCCTTTGCACTGTACTTTTCAGGGCTTGTGAGTAAACACAACCGATAACCACAGAAATCAATAAATGTAACAGACTAGTACCGTCACAGGTTGGAAATACTTTGCTTACAAATACAATTAACTAGTACACTGCTGTGTTTTAGAATGTGTTACTCTAAACACCACCAACTGACACTACTTACTTTTAAAAGGAAACTTTGGGTTTAAATAAATCCCTGTTTGGCCTTTATTTACATGTCTGTTTGTGAGAAGTTTAGATGCAAATTTGTGCAAAAAAGCCCCGCTATTTGTGCAAAAAAGCACCAATATTTGTGCAAAAAAGGCACCACTATATGTGCAATGTTGATGACTTTTTGTGTAGGCAACATCCTAGTACTATCAAGCCTACTGTATCTGTACTGAAAAAGTACATTAAATAGGCCAGGCCTAGAATTTTATAATAATAGCCATGTGCTAATAATATTTCAAATGCCTAAAAAATTGAAGGAACGGTTAAGAACAAGTTTTCACTGGCATTTCTTGAATAGCAACAGAAATCACTTACTACAGACTTTTAAGAGTAGCCTAGTTATTCACATTCGCTGATAATACATTGTAATACATGGCTTAAGTATTCGATATGGAAATTCTTTGACTGGCGATTGGTAACCAACTTACTATGTGTTTAAATTAATAATGTCTATTGAGAGAAACTTGCCAATCCCTTTCTTTTTTCTACTGGCAAATAGCTAAACCCACTGGCATTTACCCAGTAAATAATCCAACTTTCAAGGCCTGTAGATAGGAGTATCCATCTGTTCTGATATATTTGTCTGTATGTCTAATGACAAAGTTACTATTACTTTGCTATCCAACATAAAAGTCTCCAAGGGTAAGTTATTTAGTATTTCCAACCTCTCTAAGATAATGGTTTTATTGCAAGCTTTTATATTAGTGTGCAATTAACATATTAACTGTATTCTCACTGTTTTGTTATGAAACTGAAAAGGTTACACTTTTATAACACTTGAGTGAAAGAATTTTCATTGGAAATTTTTAGCTATTGCATTTAGACTGGTTATAAGTCAAGGTCAAATCCACTGAATGAAAATTGCCATATATGGCTGTATTCAAACTACTAGACCTGTAAATGTCCATTGTTTGGTAGTTCCACTGACTTTATACAGTACTAACTAACTCACTTGGAATTCAAACTTGAGAGATCATACAATAGTAGTACTGCAACATCTTCAGAGCTTAGGGGCCTGCTTAATTGTAGTACAACATACCTACTGTTCTCCCATGCATGCACCGTTGCCTCAGAACAAATGACATGTAGCAGCTTATCAGCTATTACAAAGATAACTGTGTAGAGAGCTGAGCATCAGGAATTAGTACCCCACAATATAGAGTCATTGAGCATTAGATTATCAGTCTGTCTTTCCCAGAAATGGAACAGATTTGGTTTCACTGTCAGACCTATAGTCTACCAAATTGAATACATACATGCATCTAGCTTTCATCACATACAGTAATTAGAACTAAGACTGGAACATTGCCTTCCTGTGTCAAAATACACATTATAGCAAGCACTTAAATGTCTAAGATGTAATGAAAACAGATTAACACATTTGTGGCAG
The DNA here is from genome assembly GCA_000934455.1 of Apostichopus parvimensis. Taxonomy (NCBI): domain Eukaryota; kingdom Metazoa; phylum Echinodermata; class Holothuroidea; order Aspidochirotida; family Stichopodidae; genus Apostichopus; species Apostichopus parvimensis. The sequence goes on along the minus strand of KN883145.1, from coordinate 22,142 downwards.
GAGGTTAGACACGAGAGCTAACTTGTACAAGATTATCATAAAGTATTATCCCTTCCTCATATTTTCCAGATACTTTTTTATTTTAAAACTTGTTCCTTTTGAACTGAGCTTTGATCGACCCTACCCCCAGGACTGCTACCCCCTCCCCTTACCTGCCACCACTGTCTCAAAACAGAAATTCTGTCTGCTCAAATTTCTCTCTCCCAATGCATCCAACATTTATATCATGCATTTGACAATCAATGTGACCATCTTACCCTGTCTGTCAGTGGGGCAGTGGGGGAGGGGGGGTGGAACCCCTGGCTGGAAATAATATCAGTCTGGGCAATAATATTTAAATACCACTTTTTTTCTAGTTGTCCCCTGGACAACCAGGTCTTATTAAATATTTGTCCGAACAGCAAATTTTGGTTGTCCGACAAAGTGTAGCAAACCAACAAAGAATGACCAATATATACACTGTAGGAGAGATAAGTAAGTTTGGTGAAAAAAGAACACTATGCTTTGGGCCAGTAAAACTCACTGTCTGATGGTACATAGACCTACCCTTACAATGTCATTTTATTTCAGTATCTCCAAAGTAATGAAGGGTGTAACCAATTATCATTTTTCATATGGGGGGGGGGGGGAAGGAGGGTGTGGAGGCATTTATTAATATACAATCTGAATTTGATGTGAACAAATAAACATAGCTGATGTTATTTTTGCCAAATTCCATACTCTTGCATCAACCTTGTAGTAAAATATACCCACAGTAAAAGTAATTTAAGTCCCTGTACTGTAACTAAAATCTAACCTTTATGTTAAACATATCACAGAGATTTTCATTACATATTTGGAGTATGAATCCTGCAAAGTTAGTGGAATAAGCACATACAAAAATGGTTGCACAAAATCACACACATTTAGGAGTAGACCCATTGCAGACAAAAACAAAACATTATTTTACTTGTTATATATTTCTTGAGGAAAAGTACTTAATCTGATATTGAAACCAAACAATCTGGGGGTTCAGGAAATGAGTTCTGGAAATGGTATCAATTTTACTACAAATGTTTGATCCCAAGAGTGTGCACATTTTCTACTGAATGAAATTCTTACTAAATGAGCGCTCCCAATTTTACATGGCTTTCATACTCTGTGGAAACCATTGGGCCAGTTGTCCTAGGTAAACATTAGTAACTAACATGGAATGTAGGATAATCCAATATGCTAATTTTGATTACAAAGTTTGGTATAAAATAAGCAAACTTTACCTATTGACCCATAGCCTCTCACAGTTTCATGTTCAATTACATACAATGTTAGGCTACATTTCTTTCAAAACAAGTTTGATATATAGGCTGCTTTCCTTAAAGGCATTGAAGACTCGCCCCAAACCGTGCGCAGCGCTCTGAAAAAGTTAACTTTCCGTTGATTGCAAGTAAAGTTTTCTTCTTGTTGCTACAAAATGCAGACAGGAATGAAACATGATACCTTGTCATGTTTAATCTAGACCTGAGATGTCCATCACTGCTATGTACACTGTGTTGTGGGTATTGACCGTAGCTGTATGTATTGACTGTACACTAGTGTCTAATTACCGACAGTAGAAAGCAGTGTGTGTATTTTCTGGGATCGATGGTGGTGTCTAACACTTCTGTTACACCTCATTCGAAACTAGGTCAGATTACCGGCATGAGACATTTCTTTGTGCACGAACTCTTCACACCCTTTAAACTTGCTGTGCAAATACTGCTGCTACTGCTAGAGCACTTGTGCTAGCCCAGACCTGGTACAAACTAATGATAATAAATATTAAAATAAAATAAAACTGTTAGCAAACTGTTACTGTTAGCTTATCCACTAAGGAGCCTCTGTAAGAGAATGTGTAAAAGTAAGTTGGCCTGACGTTTCGATCCTAGCACTTTTAGCAGGATATTCTTCAGAGGCTAAATGATAGGTAATAGTAACAGAAGGGACAGAAACATGCACAGAATACAGACACTAATAAATATTAGAAGAATACAGACACTGATAAATATTAGTGGTACTAATATTTAGATTCAGTACCCATAAAATGGTCCTAATGAGTGATCTACCTGAAATCCGAAATAGTTATGTTTAGGCTAATCTAAGTGGCAGACCTTATGCCTACACATACTGTAAGTTACATGATGGCCTTTGCCCGAAAGTAAGCAGGTTAGGCACTGTGATTAGTGAGTGTGATACTTACCGCGGACTTGACCATCGAATTCTTTCTGAATCGCTTGTTCTTGTTTCTTGTCGGAAGACATATTAGCCTA
>KN883145.1:0-15213 GCA_000934455.1 Apostichopus parvimensis | reverse complement strand
TCAGCAGAAGATTTAACAGACCTGGAATGTTTTAGATAATGCTACTTTAAACAGTAAAACTTTTATAAATGCTTTCCTGGGATGGAAGTTTCAATATTGAATATGGTTGGGAGTTACAGTAATTTGTTCAGTTAACTACCAGATGTTGAAGGCAATTAAGGATCATCTGTATTCCCCCCCTCTCCTCCTCCCCCCCCCCCCATATGCTAAAAAGACATATAATTTCCAACTATTGTCAATTTTTTTAACCTCCTTTTTTCTATTACTCTCCAAGGCCTACTTAGAAGTGAATATGTTTGCATATTGATGCTTTAGCATCTCAAAATATGCTTCAAACAGCTATAATGTTTGACTTCAACTCAGAATTTACCAGATTATGTATTTGACTCGCAAAATGAATTGTTAAGTAGTGTGAGAAGGACTTATTCAGTATGTTAGTGTATGCTCTTCTTAAAAACATTATAGCATTCTTGAAAATATTTATGTAGGGCTTTTGAACTCTTGAAAGTTGATGGGTGTACTTCAGTCAAATACCCTTTGGAAATATCCAACAGGATTTTGAAGATACCTGGCCTGAATGTATGATTCAAGCTCCCCTTTTGCAAATGAAATAATTGGAGCCCTAACCCCCTTCATAGCATCTTATCTCTGCAAATGTTATGAATTCCTGGGATATAAACTCACCAGAAAATTTAATTTACTTGGTTTTAGTACTTGTTTTTAACTCTTTGCATTCCACCTTCACCGGTTTTAGGGATCATCTAGCTATTTTTAGCATGCTAAAATTGTGGGGAATTGTGGTGGCAGGGAGAGGGGGGGGGGGGAAGAATACTGGTGACCTGTGACAGATCAAGGAAACTGAAAGATGTTAAATGGTCAATGGTTAAATGATAATGGACGTCAGTACAGCACATACAGTCTTTTGTAGTGAGCGGCATACATGTACAGTAATTTAAATAAAAGCAGAAACAGGTTATTCGAGGCCTAAAATAGTCAAATGTACTGAGCAGTACAGGAACTTGTAAACTGTATTCATTAATGATAGTACAGTAAATGTTCTATAAATTCTGTATGATGAGACAAGTGACCATTTTGAACTACCACTTGAATCATCATTATTTATAGCACATGCAACATTTCACATGATATTTACATCTCTTTCTGTTAGCTAAGGGCAAGTTTAAGACCATTTTTAGGTTTGATAAATAATTTTTTAAAAAAATTGTGTGTTTGTTATGATCATTGTTGAAAAATAGACAATGTTGCTGATTGCTGGCAATCACAAAGAAGACGGAACATTTAGTTTACATTCTCACAATTTCTGAAGTAGACAGACAGAGGATGTTGATAACTAAGTGTCAAATCTTCCATATTCATTCCATTAGTTTCCAGTCCTGTTAGAGACAGATGTCACAGTCTCGATTATCAAGTCTATACCTTGACTTTAAATGTTTTCCTGAATCTCCAGTGTTCCACTTGTTTTCAATGCAGTATGGGATATGTTTTCATCAATAATTCTGCACGTTGGTTTCAAATGTTTTCCTGTGTAGTTTAATCATCCTTTTATCATCATTGACACGCAATACTCTGAGGGATATCTCATAGGAAAAGGGTCATATGTAACGTATGTGTCAGTTCTGTGGGTTCAAAAGTATTTGTTACTTACAATTAATAAATAAAACATGAGGTCATAACTTCTCGTAAGAACTAGAATATGAGACTGCTGTACTTTCTCAAGCACTAATGTAATTAATGATACCCTCCTCAGTAATTGACAGCCTTGGAAATGGCATTGCCAATTTTTTTATTTTTAGAAACACAGTATGTATCTTGAGTCGTTTTACTTGAACTAGAATAAGTAATAATTGGTACTACCGGCACTTTCATGCATAATGCAATGCCTATTAAAGGCAAGCAGCTGTAACAGGGTATGTTCATAGCAACCACAAAAATATCATGAAATTAGAAGTAAGATTCAATCCATATTTTAACATTTTATGGAAATTTATTAATACAAGCAGTACTGTGAGTTAATTGCCAAGTTTGTGGGGTTTTTTAAATTTATTTTTTATTGGTTTAAATTTTCCCAGTAACTTGATGTTGACTTCTAATAGTTGAAAAATTATTAAGAAAACCAAAAAAAATATCCATGTGAAGAGAAAGTTTTTTTTTTTTTAATTTCTTGGTTTTAGTATTCGCTTTTAACACTTTGCATTCCACCTTCACCAGTTTTGTTTTAGTACAATTTGTATGCTTTTACAGTTCACACAGTGACTCTAAATCAAACAGTGAGTATAGGTACAGTGCCATAGGCTCGACACAAGATTGGGTATATTAGTTTTCCCATTATTTGTCGGAATACTACTACTAACGTTGCAGTACACCCCCAGTACTTCAAATATTCTTATTCAATAAGGACTAGACGCTATTAGTGTGAGGATGTCGAGCACTCCTGCAAAACAAAAACTGAATAAAGAAAATTGTTACTAAACGTTACTTTTCTACCAAGATAATGTTTTATGTTTCGTCTCACCGTGGGATCTACAAAAATCTCACATGCAAAAATCTAAAAGAGGTTATACAAGTGTAAGCAGATCTACCAGGAATTTTGAATATATTTTAATTGTTGTTAGCTTAAAATGATGTATTTTGTTTATCTTTATAATGTTTTGCAAAAGGTTTCAGGCACTAACCTCCAAGTTTTGTGTTAGAAATCCCTAGATTACCACATTTTGAGTTCACATTTTTAGGATCGTGCCCTATAGCTTGGGAACGGTTGTTGTACACTGTAGAAAAAGGATAGAGGAAATTTGAGAAATTGAGAGAAATGTAACTTATTACACAACTAAACAATTTTTTTTTTAACATGACTTTTGTTTACAAAGCAGGCAATATGTTGTGGATGAAAATTTAATCGACTTATTATTTTGATTTGATAATTGTAAAACCAATAAGGATCGGTTATAAAGATAAGCAAATTTCCTCGTTTTATTTGTGATGCTGTATGTCAAATAAACTACAAATGTTAATGACTTGTTTTTATTGAAACATTACACCAATGGACCAACGAGAGGAAGTGATGGTGCTGGAGGGATAACAAGAAATAGAGTAGAAACGAAAGTGATTATACGCTGTTGCTTTTTTCAGTACGATATTTTTGGAGGAAAAACAAGAAATAAAAGTAGAAAATGAAAGTGATTATAATGTTGCTTTTCTCTATTTCTTTTTGTATTTGAATGTATGTGAGGGTGATTTATGTGTAAATGGGATGACTTGGCTTGTAAAGATGATAAATCCAAAAACTTTTATGAGATCACCAAGTCAAAGTTGAAAACAAAAAATGTTAATGTGATGGATCCTAACATAAGCTTTATATGTAGGTCCACAGCATGCAAGAACCTTGCTGATCAAGAAATGATCAAACCCCATGTCATTAAAAGAAATTATGACACTTGAAAAATCTTGTGAAATAGTTTGGTAGTTTAAAGTTAGTCAGTATAGGCCCCAAATTATAGCATGCTATAATTGCTAGAAGTTTTCAAAAGTACTTTCCTGGAGGTCTTTACTCTCCAATTTGTTCTCGGACATTTTTAAGGAACACACAAGATGACTGAATGTCCCAGTGAGCCAAAATTTCCTCAGAGGTTGTAATAAAAACAGTTTAAGAATTTTGACCAAAGGTTACCATATTTGAATATCTAGCTAGCATATTTGGGGCCAATAAAGCATACCTTTATAGCCCTGGAAATATATTATGCCTCAGGAGTTAAAATTGCATTTTATTGTGTGTATCTTGACATCTCTATGATGAAGCCATGTAAAATTCATACATAATTTGATGGCCCTAAGCCTAAATACAACATTTTTATCTCATGACAACCGTGTGTATATTCCTAAATAGCTAGTAAGTAACCACTCAGTCCACTGCAGTAAAGTTTGTTTGGGTGGAATTTAAAAGTAAACAGGTTGTTTTAACAATCCATTCTGGTACCACCAGAAATAAAACAAAATTAACAAGCAACTCTACTTGTAGAAACTGAAGAAAAAAAAATCACACAGTTTTGTGATATAAAAAGAGATAATTTATTCTGCTCCTGTGAAATTCAACAATAGAATCAGTGATTGGTTGAGTGGCAGCTAATATTGCACCCTATTACTCATTACTGGGTTACAAGTCAAATGGATCTAGCATCCGTATCTGATACACAGGATGTACATTAATATAAATAGACACTTGATCTTTATACATAGGAAAGAATATTACAAGACCCTGGTAGTTGAAGTAACATGAGGAATTTGGTACATGATAAAGATGTAACAGCAAACTTAAATAAATATTATTGCTTTATTTCGAACATTTGTACCAAACGAAATGAAAACATTTTCATCCTGGGTAGAAAAATGTCAGTATTTCCCACAAATTATAGCATGTTTGTAGATTGCAAATATTTATGAAACGTTACTACATTGCTCACACACTTGACAATCCACCAAATTTTTCCAAAAAATTCAGGAATCGTAGATCACAAAACAATGGAAAATCAGGTGGCTGTAAAATGTTGAGAATGAAAAAAAAAAGTCTAGTTTAATACTTTTATTCTGATAGCATGCAACAAAATCTTCAATTCTATTTAGTTCAGGAACTCAAAAGTTGTTTGCATGAAAACCAAGCTGGTTGAGTTGACTGTTATTTGATTAATATTAAAACATACACAGATTATACCAAAATAAACCCATTTTTACAGGAACATCACACAATCTTATCAATGGGCTTTTCGAGAGGAATACCTAACACGAAGAAGCAGCACCTTTTTTCTTTAATACCTGTACGGCAGGCCAGTAGGCAGGATTTTCTATGGGTTAATGCGTTTACTGAAGATCATTCTGTAGGTTGCTCAAGAGGTAAAATAGTGTTTTATTTTCCAACCATTAATTTACTTGATGACATGATGAAGTTAGTGTTAATGTCCCCCCTCAGCACGAAAGAATTTTCAACCACCCAGGAACAAGTGGACTTTGAAAATGTGAGGTGATGGCTTAAAATCGCTCTCCAACTGCCCTTCCCCCACAGACACACACACACACCTAGTCGTGGCCAAGTTGTTTGTAATACTATTTTTCTCTCATGCAAACTCTACATGCCTCAGAGTCCGTTTCTGCCTACCACGAATGTGCTTGCCCAATGTATTTGACATGCCTGAGGATCTGTCCGATACATAGTATCAATCGAATGCGTTGCCTGGGCGTTCTCTTGGAAGTACACAAAATAGATACGGGAAAATAGCTTTGTGAAAAAGAAAGGTACACTAGGCTGTTCATACTAGTGTCTAAACAAGACTAACACACACCCTGCATATGGGTCTGGCATGGCATCTTAGAACAGTCTTTGAAATCAACTTCTGGAAATTCATTGAAAAAATGGTCAAAATTAATGCAAAATATGTAAACAAACCCTTGCATAATATGTACAGGAAATTATAATACTGAAATAAATGGGGTAATCATTGTGGGTACGAAACCCATTAAAGCCATCATACACATAACAACCATGAATCTAATATCTATGTCTTAGTAATGATAAATCAATGAAAACTATGTAAATATTGAAAGATAACAATTGGAAAGCATGACAGGTAGGATTCAAAGTAAATTCATCTTACAATTTGTTTAAGTGTGTGCGTGTTTTTGTCCCTTCTGTTACTGTTATTGTCATTTAGCCTCTGAAGAAGATCCTGATAGGATCGAAACGTCAGGCCAACTTACTTTTACACATTCTCTAACACTAGTGGATAAGCAGTTTGCTAACAGTTTTATTTTATTTTAATTTTTATACCCACTAGCTAATTGTTTACTCATCTTTTGTTTTAAAGTTCAAAGTGACCTGATGCAATTGGGTTTTGACTCATCTGCATGGAAGTCTCATATTTTGTGTCCTTTTAACTTTAAATAGCTGTTTGTACCAATCTCGCTACATCTTCAATGCTGTAATGATAGGGTTACCATGGGTCTAGATCCCCTTCCCCACCCCCCCCCAAGGTCCTACCCCTTTCTATACTATGTGAGCATCCAGGTGGATTTTCAAAATTTGACAAATTGACCAGATTATTATCTTTCGAACAATGTTGTAATGAATACAGTAGAAAACTTTCTAGACAAGTTTTGGTCATCTTGTCCATAGTAACAGTCCTTTAGAAGTCTAATCTTAAGGCATATCGCAATAATACCATTTTTATATGATAATAAATAAATAATTCCCCCCCCCCCCCCTCAAACTGGTGGAGACAATGTGTCCTCCTTTCGTCAGATAAAATATGGTACATCCTATGTATCAAAACAAAAATTCCAAGCCAATGAAGGTGACTAGCTCCACTCCTACCACTAGACATGTTTTATTTTGAGTTCTAATCCAATTTTGAAACTTTTGAAAATTTGTTCCTTAGAAGATGTTTCTACGTAATGTATGAAAGTGTCTGGGCGATATTATTTTTGCTGTTGAAGTACATTCCAATCCATTGCAATCTTGCTTTGAAGTAAGACGCTCTATGCATGATAACATCGGCCGATAAATCCAACCATTCTGTATCAGGCTCTTCTTTTAACCCATTTGTGAGTTCAAAAATGTGTAGTACTGGCTACACTTTATACAGTTAGCTAATGTTAGGCCTACAATAAGTTTAACACAACTTAAAGAGCTATTTGGATGACAGATAATGTACGAACACAGCAGAAATGAAAAACTGTTTTCAAACTGCAAACTGAAAAAAATCTCATCTAGACATCTTGTTCCAAACTCTAGAGATGGTTGTGCTACCAATGTAGCTTATTTTTGCCAAATAACCTCTTACTTAATGCCAAGAAATGGGTCTGTTTTGTGATGATGTCATCATTACACATGTTCTTCTAAAGTTTAACTCTCCTCTGATAATCTTGTAGATTTGTTCATGAAATGTGATACAGTTGGAATGTTTGTTATAGTGGTCGATGTACTCTGAATACAAGGTTTTTTTTTCAAAATGCAATTTGTTTTACAAGAAAATTGTTTTGTTTTGTCTAAATTGGGAGAGAAAGCAGAAAGACACCTCCTTCTCTTGCCAGATACATTCATCAAACTTAATAAATATTTAAGAAAAATAATCTTCCCATTACTCTGTTTTAAGGATGTAAGTTTGACCAATCAGTATATAAACTTTACAGAGATGTACATACTGGAACGGTCCATCTTCATCACCAGAATATTTCTAAAATTATAACTATAAAAAGTTGAATTGCTGTGCCCTGGTTTTGTGGTACTTTCATTTCAAGCAACATGACAAGTTATGATAAATTCATTCACAGGAGAGAAAGTTTAAGACAAGAGCTTCCCTGTGTTTGTGAATCGTATTGAAAAATCATATCTTTGATGTGGAGACCTGAATGTTGCTGTTCAAATAGAACCATCTGCCAATAACTTATAGCCACAATTATGTCACAATACACATTGAGGTTGACCAAACTGTCAAGCAGGTACGAACGTCACCAACTTTAAGGGGACTCAATCCAGAGGCTAGCATCAAAGAATAATAGCCAAAAGTAAATTGCACCATGAAACAAACATAACATGCTTTGAGAAAATGCACACATAAGTGGAAGAAAACAATTGATTCTCATGTAAAGTTTGGCAAGTTAATTTAATTGGCAAGAATATGATACAGAAAATATTGAATACAATTTACAAATGCACCATGATTTCATATGTGTAGTAATTTCAAGAGTGGGTGGTAGCAAATCTTGAAGTGTAGTTATATACTTCCCATTCTTTCAATACTACAGATTTTTCTCCAACTCGTCGAAAAATAGTTGACGTAAATCTTCCTTGAACCGTCGGTACCATTCTATTAAATTCTTTCTCCTTTCGATGATCATTTCTGGAGTTAATTTCATCTCTTTTCTTATGATCTCCGGTAGTTCTGACCAATCCTTCACGTATATGAAGGGCGCATTCCTATCTTTAAGCACCCTGAGCGTCCTATCCGAACACTGATCTGAAGTTCTGACGTCCTCTATCACCGGTACGGAACCCATCGCAGCAGCCTCGTAGATCCGATAACATTCGATGTTCTTTCCGATGGGACTCAGAGTCAAGTCACTCTGTTGTAAGATTTGAATATATTCTTGCATCAATTCTTTCGTCTCTTCTGCTTCCCACCTACGAATAAAAAAAAGAGATGACTATTTATTGTAAGAACTGTATCACCCGCAACAAATGGGGAAGGGCGAGGAGGGGTAGAAGATGGGTGTAGGCAAGGAGAGCCAAGATAACAGGCTAACATAGCAAACTTGTGAAAAATGATGCTGAATAATCGAGGGTGAAAATTGTATGTACAAAATCAAAGGATAACTTAGCTAGTGAGTGAGAAGAATTATCCACAATAAAAATGTACACCCACTTAAAACGGCACAAAACCTGTCTTTATCTTATCATAGCTGTTCTGACAGACCAATTTAGTAATATATTTAATTATCCTATATTATCCTATATTAGAACCCTACTTTGCATGAAGTGGGTAACAAAGAAGTTGGTATGTGTCTTTGTACTGACTGCTATGACAAGTGTGATGTTAGTAGTTACTGCATATTTCTTGTGGCAGAAATGCAACAATTGTGTGTTTGACTTTCACTTATTCTCTCTTTTTTGTTGTTGGTAGACTTTCTCTCTATTTTTGAACTTGAGATACATTACACTGCACCCAAACTCACCTGCTATAGACTTACATACATGCACACATTGGTTTTCAATTTTGAGCAACATATAAAGCAATGTCCTTCTGACTAAAGTATACATGTAGATTTCCCTTAACTTTATTCCACTACTCAAAATACCTTTATTAATTTGTTTTTATTTTCATCACACAGTCAAAATAAATAGATAATCACAGCAGTTATATGACAAGTAAACCATTTTACTCCCAACTAAGTATATGCAAAGTAGCCCAATCTATGTACCCCAACTATAATAGTATGGTAGGGCTATGACTTAAATGTTTCATTTTCAGAATCAACAGCCATTTTTTTGAGATTTCAAACATCTGTTTAATATGACTTTAATTCAACAAAACTGAGGTTTCTGTTCAAGGGTATTTAAATTTTATGCTAAAATGCGACCAGCAAATCATTCATTAGAATCACCTGCTCAATCTAGCAGATCTAGCAAATTATATGCTCAGCTGACCTTTGTGGTACAAATGGAAAGGCAAATACTAAGAGACAAGAGAAATACTTACAGTTGTCTAGTTTTGACATAGCAGTAATCCTTTAGGTGTGACGTCTCTATGATTCTCACTAAGTACTCTCGGGATGATCCGGGATAAATTGTTCCCAGAAAATTGCACCGATATTGTCTGGAGTCAGCCGACAGTAACATTGACTGATCTTCTAAAGGGAAACCTCTATACCTGCAAATACAAAGTTGAAAATTGTTGTTAATGAGTGTGTGAAACACAAAGACAGCTTCAAAGTTCAAAAGCACAGAGTTGGAAACAAGGATTCTTTTGTTCCTCAGTAATATCATACTTTCATGATAAAAACTTGATTCATAATGTTCCTATATATTTTTAAAAGCTTAAAATAGCCTTTTGCATTTGAGTTTGATTACATTTTGCTACCATGCAATGTGAAACAACCAGTAAATATGAAATAACTTAGTTTGAATAGTTAAGTTTATATTCTGTTAAGCGCTACGAGAATTATTTCATAGTTTGTTTGGCGCTATATACAAATTATTATTATATCTAGTCATGAAAAAAGAACAATAAAAAGTTTGAAAATTTACTGTTTACTTCCAAAGATTCTTTTAAAAGAAAAAAATTGTGCTGTTTAAGATTTCATAACCTTCTTAAAGTCTTTGTAGCACCAAAGAATGGTGACAACAAAATTGTGAACTTGTGGCATTTCGCTCTCCCTATATGGCTGTTTCTTTTAACCTGCTTTGTCTCCTTACATGTCAACAAACTCCTTTTCAGCATTTCATTTACATACTTGATTATTCAGTATATTCATCATCCAGGAAGGTGCACCCAACACGAAACTTGGGTAGAAGAGTGATGAGGGTCGGGTTTGTATAGTCTTCTACCCATTTCACACCAACCCTCTTAAGAGTACACTGTTTCCCTGGCCATATAACAGAATTTTTGCCTTAACAGAAAATGTTTAATTCTGTCCACACTCTGCACCTTGAGAATGAGTTAAAGGAAAGGAAAGAACACTTACGTTGCACTTCCCAGTGGCCACTGCAGTATTTGTCTGTTGTCTACGATGGTAGTATCATATGTAATAAAGACCTTTTGTAGAGGACCACCATTGTCCTTTAAATATTGTAACAGCCATTCATTGTTACATTCTTCGTTTCCGATCAACATCAAGAAAGCAGCACGAAGGTGAGTCAACGAGGCTAGCTTCTCTAACCACATCCTTGTGTACGGCAACCTCTCCTCAGCACGGCCGTTTAATATTAACAGGACGTAAGCTGAATCCAGTGAGACATCATCCAAGCCTTTATCTTCACCATGATACCTGGATAATTGTGAGAGAGGCAGGTTTTACTCTGGTTATGGAGATCATACAAGTATTATATAAATGGCATTAAAGATTCATTTACCACTAGCAAGCCAAGCTCATTTAAAGGTGGTTCTTGTCCTGACAATATCACATGGAGGTGTAAATTGCTCTTTGCCACCAAGTTCACATCATCACAATGATTGATTTTTTTTTGGAAGGAAGTGCAGGTAATAAGTTAGTATTCAAATTTTGCATTTTTCAAGGCTCTGAAGCTTTTGCAGTGTAAAATACTAATTTTCCTGTGTAAAATCCTGTTATACAGAACTTTGGACTTGTTTAGCAATTTGATCCATTTTGCAAAGCAGCATTTTGGTATGTGATACAGGATAAATGATTACCTAAGGTGTGTGGGTAATTTATGAAAATGTTTATGGAACAAACATTTTACCATGGAAAGTTGCCTAGAACTTTACCATATTAGCTCATATTATTAAAGGATTTGCTGGTTGGTTTCATGTGAAATCTAAAAAATACTTCTGATATGAAAGCAAGCATTAATCTGCACTTGATCCTCCATAGTATATCAAATTCCCAACTTTCTCATGAGTGACCAACTTACTTGAACAATATATCACCATGGATTAATTTGGCTGGTTCATCTGTTACATGCATGCTGTCACCTCCGAGTATATGTTCCCATGTATAGTCACCTAAATATGAAGAAAATCAATAGAAAATTCCATATCCCTTTGACAGATCTATATTCAAATATGACCTTCATGATGAACTATTCATACCACTTAAACTTAATGAAGGGGCTTTTCATCAAATGTTACTACTGTAGTTAAAGGTGACGGGGTGGTGTGATAGTGTAAACCCACCAGAAACCAGATTATCATGACTTACTTGAAATTCACTCCTGTGCATGGGTGCGGAACAAAGTGTGTAATAATAAGGTATTTCTGGTATACTTGTGAATTGCAGAGTCAGGTTTAACTTTGCTCTTTGTAATGATGTCGAACCAACTAGCTACACTGTAGTGATGTTAATCACAGTGCTTTCACCTCTCTTAGCGCTTTCAGAATTAGTCAGATGCTAGGGTACACTCTCGTCTGTCATATGAGGTCCATGAAGCAAAACGGGTGCCAAAAACACATTTGCTCTGTCATTCTCTCAACAGTTTGAGACAAAAAGACTTGATATTAGCTAGTGTTCATTCAAGATTGATACAAACAGATAATGATTAAAGTAAACTTCTGCAAGGGTTTCAATTCTCCAGGTTCAAACAATTATACACTTGACTAAATTGTCTCTCATAAAGACTTTCTTTTTTTTTAAATTACAGATACCATACTAAATCATACTGTACCTAGTCCGACTGTACTCCAAATGTCAATAGTGGTCTGCGGTCTTCCTACAGAGAGATTCTGATGAACGTTGAACTTTTGTCTCGCAAAATTTGTCTGTGGAATCTTTGGTATGTTAGCAAAGTCTAGCTTCTCTTCTCTTAGAAAGATATCTTGCAAGCAAAAACAAAGGCAGAAAAGAAAATGTTGAAAATATGATCTCACATTCAGACTAAAAGATATCAAGTCCAGCAATTAGCTATTTTTGGGAGAAGTAAATGAACAATCTTTTTTTTCTTAATTATCCATATTTTGTTCAAATCTTTCTTGATCACCATAAAACCTGGACATTATCATTTCTCAAATACTCTCAGATGCTTAAACAAGAAGACGATAAAAACTGAAAACAGCTGGAAATGATGCAATTCCTGTAAGAAGTTCCTAAAGAATTACAAGCAATTGGTGTAGATTTCACACAGCCAGAAGCCCAGAAAACAAAAAACAAAGGGTGACAGAAAGAGCCCATGATAAGCCTATCTGCCAACTATACTTTGCAATAATCAGAAAATTCCTGACTGTTAACTTTCATAACTTGCACATGGCTTCCGCTGATTATTTTATTCAGACAAATTCGACTGATATTGATATTTTGGAAATCTTTGCAACAGTGACAATCTTAGCTAGACTAACTTTTTACTATTTTAGGCCTAACTTAGATTGCATAATTCGGCTAATGATTTTATACACCCTGTTCATTTACTGAAAACAAGCATTCATCAGAAAATGACAAGGAAACTAAAAACATGACTGTTTACTACGTTACGCTACATGATGATACCTGGTTCTGCTGTATCCGATGTCGACAGCGATAGGGCTTCGAACAGAATCCAAAACATCGTGGAAATGGTCCCTAAGCTTAAGATGATTAAAACAAGTCTTTTCTTGAGGTGCCGTTTAAAGATGTATTTCAACATCATCTTGTTTCAATACTTGCTGATGTTAGTTCGAGAAGTAACATGTCATGACAAAGTATAGTTTCGCCTCTTTTCACCAACGCAGTATTTCTGCTGTTGACTCCGTTTTCTTAAGCTCGTTTGCCTATTGCTTGTACACATCTTGCACTGGCCAACATCTAAGTTGCGGATGGTGTACTTTGGCCTAAGTCAGTCGATAACTTTACACAAAGAAACATACAATACAACCATAGTTCCAATTTAATATGCAACAAGGTTGGGTGTGTATTATTAGTAACCCTGAACTACATTACTAAAAATAACCATTTATCATTTTTTTAAATATTGTTTTTATTGCTTTTAGTTATAAGTTTGTAGCCTTCTAGTTACAGAGTTGGGCTAGTCAGTACAGGTTACTACACATGTACACATGTAGTAGAACACAAACGTCCCCAAATCTGTTACCTTCACAATTCACATTTTGTACGGCTTGGAGAAACGACTTCTGGCAAGCTTTATCTTCACGCAAGCGCTTTGGATCACTACTTGCTGTAAAGAACGAGGATTGGCAGGGTAGTCTCAGGTATATTTCACAGTTAAAAGAAAATGACCCGTTCTTACTTCCTTTCTCTTTGGATCATTCCTGACGTTTATCTGTAGAAGAATATATCGCTCACATGTGAATTTTGTGTTGTCGATCCAGTGTCAAAATGGAAATCTTGTGCCTAGATCGCTACAGCGATACTAGCCTAACGTTATATGTTATTCCTAGTGTTAAACAGAATGCATTAGCATAGGCCAACGTCTGACTACTATTACTAATAAGATGTTTAATGTGGCTCGTGGAAACACATTTTAACTTTGTATAACATTAGGATTCCGACCGATAACCTATAGGTTTAACGATTTGGTCGATTCACAAAAATTGGGCTAACACTGTAGTCGGTGCACATATCTGTAGCCTAGGGTAGTAGGGGTAGGCATCGGCTATGCAACAAATGTAGTTATATTACTAGGGAAACAAACAATTGACTGTTTTCAAGTCAATCAATGTCCCAGTGCCATTCAGAAATACTTCTGTGGTTGGCTAAAAGTTTAATAGGGCCTAGGCTACATAGTACATTGTTAATTTTGACTGTTGAGTCAAAGCACTAATAGGCTAGTGGTAAATGAGATTTTCATAGAAGAAACTTTGTAAATCTAACAATTAATATGGAAATTGAGTGCTAGGCTTAGCCTAAATTATTTTGTTTCATGGAGCAATAAGTTCAAATTATTCTGAACTATAACCTTCCTTTTCTCCCTGTTTAATCCCACCTAGGCTTAGATAAAGGAAGATACCATGGCAACCTTAAAAAGAAGTAAGTAGTCTTTTCACAAACTGTTTCACTATTTGTTGATTAATATCCTGATATTAATTATAAAGTTTATTAACCTTTTAAGTTTAAAAGTCACCAAGGCCTTTTCCTTCCACTTCTTTCTTGTTGAAAATTTGTATACGTTTCTTAGAAATGATATATGTTAAAGACTAGTTACAACCAAAAAGAATGGGAATGAAACAATAGAGTGGCCTCTGAAAGCACATTGTATACATTGTATAACACTACCACAGAGTGTGTTGTGTGTTAACATGTTAACTTCGTGTACGATTTCCACATTGAACCTTTGCCTGAGTTTATATCATTAAATAAATCACATGGGAAGGTATACAAATTTGAAAGTAACAAAGAAATTTTGTCATGAAACACTTCAATAATGCTTTCTGAGTTGTAACTTGGGTGTCATCCCTGGTTATAGGTTATAAGAGGTGCTGTGACTTCTGACTGAAGAAGTGTACGCTTACATAGGAGTCTTCACCATCAGAGGGCAGATAACTCCGTTGGTATAGCCCAGAACTGCTGGCAGGAATCACTGGGTGTTATCCCTTTGTAGCCAAAATTTCCTTTCTCTTTGAAATGTAGTGTGGATCACATTGGTCTAACCAAAAGCACATGTAAGTTTTTTGGATGATAAAGCACATTTGTATCTAGTCTGTGATATTTCCTGATCTTGGTGACATAATATCATGATCTTTATTGTTTTGCAGTTCAAACCAGACTGAAGTCTGTTAAGAACATACAGAAAATCACACAGTCCATGAAGATGATAGCAGCCGCCCGCTATGCCAAAGCAGAGAAGGAGCTGAAACCAGTCAGGCAATATGGCAATGGAGCTACAGGTATGAAAAGAATGGAACAGCATAATGCAGAAAACAAGTAAACTGCGACAAAAACAACAAGATATGTAATAGTCTTGTCCACACTGAACATAGTACTGTATAGGAACCAAAATAAACCTCCAAACTGATACACAATATGTGAACCTACGTTATTCCCTTTTGT
>KN883144.1:28043-41425 GCA_000934455.1 Apostichopus parvimensis | reverse complement strand
ATATATATGTATTCTATTTTTAGAAATGCTTCTTTAAACATCTGAGGATCAGTCATATTCAAGTTACAGGTTTCGTAATCCTCATGTCGCTCCCAAACACAAAGGCTCATTAATCACTGATCGGCAATACTACGGCTGCATTACTTTAAAGTCTATACCATGCGGTTCATTACGTCAGTTCCTCGGGTACAAGTCGAAGCCTCGAAATGAAAATAAAGGAGGCTGTTTATAATTACCTCACAATAATAGCACATTTGACTATGTATTTCAATTTGTCACGAAATGGTGGTTGAGTGTAAATTATCTAAGGGTGCTCTTAGTGTTGTATATATGAAGTTAAAAGAATAGGTTATGGTAAAGTTATTAAAAATTGATATAATAATGGATTTACTTTAAGCATTCATGCTTGCACTGAGGAACTGACGTCATCCTCAAGTTAGCCTTAAAGGAGCAATCCGGGCATTCAGCATATTCTTTACAAGTGAATATCTTGAAATCTGGAACTAGCTGTAGCAAAATCAGTTGCAGCGAATTTTATTCCCTTCTGTTCTGACTACGTTGAAATATCGAGTTTGATATTTCGCCTAAATATCATTATCCTTCATTAGTTCTACCCATCGCATCAGCAATGAATAAAATATTTGAATTACTCTCTGTATTTTCAAAGTCGTGTGCAAGGGCTGATGACACAACAAGCTCCTCAATAATCTGTAAAAGAACACAAAGTTTTTTCAATTAAAAATTGACCTTTTGTCTCTTTGCACAAAAAGAGCTTCCTAAATGAGTGTTGATTAATTACATGTGTTTTGTAAAAGCTGCTTATATACCTGTAAAGAGTGAATATACATGAGATGGCTGAAAACAAAATAATAGTAATAAACTGATGTAAAGCATTGAAAATATATGACAACAAATATTTGGCTTTTATTTCTTCTCCCCACCTGCTCTTTTTTGGGGGGAGGGGGGGAGGTGACTTTTACAGAGTAAACTGAGAGTTAAATGGTTCAAATTTGTATCTTGTATCGAGCCAAAGGCCCTCTAAAACGACTCTACAACGGTTAATGCCAGGTTATTGATTATTTGTTACACCCACGCACCAATTCAAACAGTCCCCACCTGGGCCACTGCAGTGCATGACATTTGCATGTCTCGTGGGGTGCAGCAACAATTGGGGTGCACCCTTGCCACTATATTTACAAGTGACCCTTGCAGGTGTCCATTTAGGCATCTGGCTGAAGATGGGCAAATGGAGATTAAGTGCCGACTTGCCCAAAGAATATAGTACAATGATCTAGCCAGAACAGAGATTGCAATGATCCATTGATTGCAAATCCCTTGCCTTATCCCTTATTGATCACATCATAAACAAACTTGCACAATTACATGAACATACATACTTCAACACGATAAAATACCCAGAGAGTACTATTTACAATAAACTTGTTTCCTCACCATACCATTAATTCTCCTGATTTAGTTGTTAATACTCTTTTCTAATTTTTTATTTTTTTGCAAATATTTCAGAACGAAAGTTGTGATTTTTGTTGTTGTTTAAAGTCACAAACAAACATACAAACAAAATAGCTTTTCTCTCTATACTGTTGATTACTTTGAAACTTATCGAGTGGTTTTTATAAACAGTGAACTAGGCATTTTTTTTCTTTTTTGTTTGGTGTATCATTTCAACTGTGGATTCAACCAATCAGGAGTCAGAACTCCATCCATTCAGTCAAAGTAACAAAATTAACTATGAATTTCAAACACAAAAATAATTCGAAAAG
Organism: Apostichopus parvimensis; assembly: GCA_000934455.1. Lineage (NCBI taxonomy): Eukaryota > Metazoa > Echinodermata > Holothuroidea > Aspidochirotida > Stichopodidae > Apostichopus > Apostichopus parvimensis. Next base: position 39,644 of record KN883144.1, on the reverse strand, counting down.
GTTTTAAATGTATTTAATTACATTCTGCTCCTATTGTAACATTTACATCTTTACATATGATTCAGATATTAGCCAACACAGTATTTAATAATGGATATCAACTTTATTATAGCTCTGACGTGGGAATAAACATCAGAAAAAAGGTAAAAGGGAAGACAAACATGCTGATGATGAATTTCAATTCATCTAAGATAACAAGAAAATAAAATGAAAGTCACATAAAGTGAGAAAAGTCTGTAGATAACGACATCCACGATCGAAGGCAACAGAATCAGAATAATGAGAATGAAGTCCGATCTGTTTCTGCAGATGTGGAGGAGGGCGTGAAGTTGAAAGAGAAAGCAGCGGATGCCTGCTCCTCTTGAGAGGCAGTTTCACCGGCCTGCTGCTGGGAGGAAGGTCCGAATAACGACATGAAGTTATCCTCTGAGCTCTCACCGACCACTGGAATCAGAGAGAAGAAAGTTAGAGGTCATCAGGTCACCTTAAAGGTCATCAGGATTGGTCCAATATCTTTAGCCTTTTCAATAATTGAAAGAAGTTAACAAAGGTACTTTCCCGATAGGTTTTGATCTACCAAATCAATTCAGCCGTTGAAGAAGTGTTAAAGTATCTCAGTGTGGATAATTTTACTTTGAGAGAGGCAGTGAAATGCTTCTGGAAATTTGAACATGGGTGACCATTAATCTGACTTTCTAGCATATTTTGAGGGCGATGCTGGTGACGACCGACTTACTGGTGTTATTTGAACTTAACTGGTTTGGATGTCGTGAATCTATTTCACTACTTGCCAGTTTCACTCAAGTTGCTTTAGAAATGTTTTGTTGCTCCAGACATACTCTTCTTTTTCACAAATAGTCACAATTTTACTCTCGGTTAATAGATCCGAACAATATTTATGACATTGATGACTACCTCTGGTACTTATATCTTATCTGGCATTCTTAAATTAGGCCAGGCTCAGTATCTATGCTACAAACATGTAGGAGAATTAGTCTACATGTTCATATTCGCTTTTTGAAAAAAAAGGTTTTTTTTCTCCAGTTTTTAAACGTTATGTTGTGACATTATTGGACCAAACGGACATCATAGTTTCTCTTCTAAAATCATATATGATGGTGAGGGAACTAAGTTACACTGAGAACATCGACTACCTGCCCTCTACGGCTAAATTATTGACTTATTGAGAGAAACAAAGATTTGTTGGAAAGCATCAGTAAAATGAAGGTACCTCCCAATTAACCAGAGCTAAACTTATATCGATATCTTTGCTATAAAATTATGCTGGTAGATTGTAATATTCATGTTTAATTCTGTGAATTAACTATTAATGTGAGATACCTTACTCTCTATTAGTTACCATGACAGCCACAAACCATCAGGGCATCATAATATAAAAATAGGACTTGCATATTACTTAGCATATGAAGGATAATGAAAACCCTAGGATCACATTGTCCGAGTTTGATCAAAACATAAAATGATGGCATGAAAGTGATACTTGGGATGCAAATGCTCACTTTTACTTTCCACACAAACAAATGAAATCTAAGAAACCCTCAATGACCAGTTTAATATAATACTGTGTTTTACCTGGACTTCCAAACATGCTCATGACGGAGTCAGCTGGTACATTTGGAGACGCTGAGCCCGTCTGCAAAGAGAAAAAGCGATTACACATTACTGTCACAGATGACGTATTTCACTCTTGAAAGTTTTTCTGCAAATCCCTCCCCAGGCCGACACTTTCTAAGTTGTATATCGAATGAAACTGGAGTGTGATTCCGGGTTAGGTGGTATGCAAGGTACAACATGGCTTCTGATTGGCGCCCCCAGCTAAGAGAGATGGCTATATATGGATCGCCACCGACCAAGGAGCTGGAGAGCTTGGCAGAGAATTTTAGGGCTCCTTATCCCCAATTCACTGGTTCTGTTCAAGCCATAAATTTCTTTGCTCTTATGCAGATTAAATTCATATCTGAATAAATTCCTTCAGCAGAGAGACAGACGTTCCTTTCCATTTGTGTTTTGGTAAACTTTCAACTAAACACATTAACAGTACGCTGTTGTAAGGTGTTGAGACCAGGAGGTGAACATGGACACTACTACGGCAACATCTTTTAACATCTTTTATTTAACATCATGAGCATACAAAAGCATTTGACACAACCATTACCAAATTCCATATACATATGTCCCTGACAGCATGTTTGCTATGGTACCACATAAATGCCTTTTACTGATACCCCCAAATCTTTGCTAGTTTAATGTTCACCAAGGATGATGCTGTGAAAATCAAACACTAGCAGATAATGTTCACATGGTGATATGTTCAATGGTGATATTTTATACTGTCCCTTTGTTCGTCTTGAACCAATACTCTATACTCACAACCTAACTGACAATCTCACAAGCTAGACATTCGAATAACCACGTTTTCCCATTCGTCTAAACCGTGATGTCGTGCTGAAATCTATTATGTCGTAGTGGCCCTTATTACAATATACCATTGTGTCCCTTGTGATGCAAAATATGTCCTTTGCTTTGGGAATCCCAAAGGTCAGGACGCCAAAATCAAACCTCACAGGAACCACTATTATATGTGATGATGCTATACGTACACCTAGGCTAATATCTAAACCTCTCTTTTAAATGAGTGTTCAGAGATTTACGAGGCATGTGTGTCATTGCCCTGCTCCCACAATAGCCTACTAACATTCCCATCCGAAAGACAAGCTTGTACCTCGTCCAACCCCATCCAACAGACAAGGGTGTACCTCAGCATATTTTACCAACTTCTCAAATACTGAGGTAGGTGAAGGTGGCATCTCACTCATCAGTACAGCCATGAGTGAACAAATTTAAGTTGTTTCAAAGCTATTCAAAGAACAAACCAAAGCACCCTTCGATTCCCAATTTGCATTATCCGAGATACCAAATCCCTGGAAGGCTAGAATCAACGTCACTTCACATCAGCAGTTTGAATAGGTCAAGAAAATCTGGTTCCTGAGACATTTTGAACCACGCCTTCCACTTTGTTTGACCCACTGAAAGAACCCATGAAAACTACACCACTAGTGGTTCTGGAATGTCACAGTTAGAATTATTGACAAGTCTTCAGTCTTTCATATCTATGAATATGAAATTTAAGAGTTTCTATTTGACAGAATTTTATCGACAGAAATTATTCACTTCCTCACCGTGTATTAATCGTGAAAAAAATAATTCTTTATTTCATATTTGTATGTGATTGTTTATTTCATATTTCAATGTGATTGTTTATTTCATATTTCAATGTGATTGTTTATTGACCCAGTTCTTCAAGTAGTCCTTCAAAGTCTGATCAATATAATTTAAAAGTTTGATGAATGGAACATTTTGAAAAAGCATGACAACTAAGGTTTCAAGAATAGAAGTCCTTTAATCTCAGTTTACATACCTGGCCAAAGAAACTGCTCAGAAATGTGTCCGATGCATTTTGTGCAACTTTGCCTGGAGTCGGTGAAAATGGCTGCTTGAAGAAACGAAGAAGAAACAGACATTTAAAAAAGAATAGTGCGGAGAAAGTATCTCAAGGCGAAGAAAATTCTTGATGTGTAAAACATATGCAGTATGGAGAATGATGTAACGGCCAATTTTAGCGCTTACCCTCATTTTAGTGACTTATATAAAGTTTATTCCTTGCAATGTAAATGGGCATTGCATAATAATCTCTGACGTATCACCAGACAACAGCACATTAACAAATTTCTTGGTTTCATTTTAAAGTTTTAAATGACTTAATTGGGGAAATCAAACTTTGGGAATACCTGCGAGACTTTTTTTTTTTTTTTTTTCGTATTATGGACGGAGACAGTCCTATGTCTGGCCCATTTGTCAGATTTAATGACCAGAGAAGATTTCCTGGGAAACACCTCTTTCACAGACAGTGCTTAAAAATCTGCAAAATGGTGGCATCGAATTATCCAACTATCCAAGCAGGAAGAAAAATCCACTCTGACTTCCAATCAATATCTTGTCCAATCTACATCAGTTTTGATTCACTTTTGTCACAACATGCCAGCTATTCATTGTCTGTCTTTAAACTGATTAATTACAAGTTTTTAATTTGCCACAGCAGGCACAAGCTGTGCGTTAGAGTAAAACTTGAAGGTTTGTATACAGTCTTGTACCAGGCCATGGCCTTACACCACTTTACAACAATTAACATTTGAAAATGTGCCCTGCCATAACAGTTCAACTGCCTCTGGCTCTCGCGGTAGATCCCGGGAAATTTGAGCTGTGCAAGTGACTTTTCCACGCTTGCTTCCTTTGCTAGGCTTGGCGAATTGAATACCTAACACACAGGCTAACGTTCCAGACTAATAACCTTGAAAGGGTGAAGGAGTGGGCAGTGGCAAAACATGAACGGCAGTCTTACCAAAGTGCGGATTTTCAAACGACCCATGGTCATTGGTAACTTGTAACCCCCACAAACCAAACTTGTGCACAGTTCACAAAGTCTCTCCCAGGACACACACCTATATTTACACGTTACCTTGTTCCCTGTCCAGACACCTGGGTGAAGAGAAGCAATGACACTTTACAGTGACTTGCTGAAGGACACGACTTAATGATCTGCTTGGCCAGGGCTCGAACCTGCAATCCTAAGTCCATTGTCTTAAACACTTGACCACAATGCTCTCACAACATGTGACATTTGCTGACATTCAGGGAGGCTCAAGTTAACCTTCCCCTTCATGTTGTTGCATTATTATATTTTATTTTTTCTTGTACCCATTGATGGGTGGCTGGAAGGGTCGGTAGTTAAAGACTTATAGCTGTTTTCTACGTTTTCTAAAGAAAAGAAACAATTCTGGCCTATCTGTATCCGCCATTCTCTGTGATCAATTTCAAATGCAAGGCAAGCTTTACCTGTTCTTCCTGTTGGTCATACATTGGCCGTCGGGCAAACTGGAAGCCGGGAGAGCGAGGCAAATTACGAATCCTTTCTCGCATTTGACTGAGACTGAGCTCTTCTTGGGTTTGTGTGTCGTCAGTTCCCTTTGGATGTGGTGGAGGGTCGATGCCGGGTGTGGTAGGGGTAGAAGATGGGGTCTCTGAGATGTAACTCTGAGAGAAGTTTGCATCAGTTTCCATCGGTACCTCGTCTGCAGGAGTAAGGGTGATATGCTTGTTGGAACACCGAGTGAAAAATACACTATCACATTTGAACAGAGAAAGGGGCAATGTGCTGCCTGATTCATATATAGAGAATTGATAGTAGGGTGCCTGAATCATTGAGAACTCATTGTACGGTGCATGAATCATGTAGAGAATTGATTGTATGTTTACCTGATTCAAATTGAGAATGGATTGTAACATACCTGATTGATATACAGAATTGGTAGTACGGTGCCTGGTTCATATAAAGAATTGATTGTATGTTTACCTGATTCAAATTGAGAATGGATTGCACCATACCTGATTCATATACAGAATTGATCGTACACTACCTGGTTCATATAGAGAATTGATTGTATGTTTACCTGATTCATATAGAGAATGGATTGTAAGGTGCCTGATTCATATAGAGAATTGATAGTATGGTGCCTGATTCATATAGAGAACTGATCGTACACTACCTGGTTCATATAGAGAATTGATTGTATGTTTACCTGATTCATATAGAGAATGGATTGTAAGGTGCCTGATTCATATAGAGAATTGATAGTATGGTGCCTGATTCAAATAGAAAATGGATTGTATGCTGCCTGATTCATATAGAGCAGGGGTGGACAACTTCTTTAAATGAATGGGCCAGATATAAGGAGTGAAAAATTGACTGGGCCGAAACCTTACCAACGACCTGCTGTTGATTTCAACCCTTTGATTCTGAGGACTTTCAAGCAATAGGTGTGTGTACTTAATCTGTATTCACAAAAACATGTCAATACAGTACAGTTGATAATTAATGGGGATAATAGGCCTAACTGACAGCATCATTTGTGCCGATAAAGTTTAAGCAGCTATTAGTATAGTTAATTGATAGTTAACTATACCTGATTCATGGACAATATACTATCCCATTCATTCACTAAATGATTCGTACAGATGGAGAATGAGTAGATTGATGCTGACCTGATTCTTGAGTGGGGGCCTCGTGTTCTTCATCTATAGCAGGAGAATTGACCTCATGACTTTCTGCATGAGCCTCCAACATCTGTTGTTTCATCTGTGGAGGGTCCTAAATCAATTTAAAATTAACATTTAACAGGACTTGGGTAGTCACATACATGAGCAGGGGTGTGACATCGTATAATATAATGTAATATATATCATCGTAATGTAAATATGTTAATGCACACTGAAGGGCATTCATACAAAAATGAAAGAAAATTAGATTAAAGACGTTATAAAGAACTTCAAATGTGTCCAATGCCCACAAACCTTTAAAAGAATAAATCAAATGTAAAAAAAAAAATTCTTTGAGTGCTTAACATAAGAACACATTCATCATAGTGTACTGGTCAAATTTGCTTCCATTCCGACCAACTCTCTTCAAGACAGTTTCCAAATGAGATTCCACTGGCTGAATAAATATGGTTTGAAAGGCCTTGCAGCTGATCAGACCACAACAATTATTGAATGCAGGCCACATTCTGCCCACATAATAATAATAATAATAATCAAAATAATAATAATAATAATAATAATCATAATAAATGCAAATTGATATAGCGCCAATATCCAGAGGAAAACCAATGCTCAGTGGCGCTAGTGCTCAGGGAAGGCAGTCAAAAATAGATAAGTTTTGAGTCTGTTTTTGAAAATGTTAACGTTGGGTGCCGACTTGATGTGCAATGGAAGTGAGTTCCAAAGAGTAGGAGCGGCATTAGAAAACGATCGTTTGACCAAATGACTTGAGCTTCCACTTAGGTACATGGAGCAGTAGCTGATTTGAGGATCGGAGAGAGCGAGTGGTGGTCTTCCGACTGATAATGCTACTCATGTATTCTGGTGCTAATCCATGCAGGGCTTTATATGTGAGCAGGATGATCTTGAAGTTTATCCTGTAGGAAACAGGTAACCAGTGCAGTTGCTGAAGAATAGGAGTGATGTGGTCGAACTTCTTTGAGCGTGTAATGATTCTGGCTGCTGTATTTTGTGTTCGCTGGAGCAATCACATGGGATTTGCAGCAATTTTACCACCCCTACCACCCCCACCTTGTATCCCCATCCTTGGCAGCTCATTGCTGTTCTGATAGGTTGTAGTTAGTCGTTCAGCAAATTCTCATGCAAAGGAGAAATGATGGGCTCAAAACTTTCAACAATTTAGCTTCCTTGGACGATAAAGACCATTGCATGCAAAGTTGACTCACCTTTGACAAGACAGGGAAGTTCTTGCTGAGGCTTGGAGGTTTTGTTAAAGTTGGAGTCCGAATGATTGCGGCATTGAATCTCTGAAGATGGGGATGAAATTTAAACACAGCAACTGTGAACGTTGCCGTAGACATAAAAATTTTGCGTGTGTGATTGTAAGTTCACTGAAAGTTAACTTTAAGTCTTTGTAACATATTCATCGATAGCCAGAGAAACTCTTGGGATTGATTTCTTGGTGTGTTACAACTTGTCATTCCTATAACCAGTGCTTTTGTCTCCTAGGAATGTTGGTGACTAAATCAAAAATTCAAACCTATGTCTTTCTTGAAGTAACTTTTTGGTTTAAAAGCCAAAATTTATTTGTAAACTTTGATAGATTTGATCTAGAATCAACATCATTAATAATCTACAAAATTCATAGCATTCGAGTGAAAGAATCTCTCGAGGTTGCAGCTTTTAAAAAGGACGAATAACATTTCATCTTGACAGAAATGGAAATCCCATCAGATGGGAAAATATTATAAAAGGTAAAACTTTTAAGTTATATCTTAGATGTCTATATATTGCACATTCCTTTATTCTACAACCTAAATACACACTGCAGGTCCTTGTTAGCATCCCTATAAGTTGAATAAGAAACATTTTATCTCCTTTGATATGCACTCTGTTACTATATTTGAGTGCACCCAGCTGTAAAAGCAAGTTAGCTCCCTGACAAATAGAGGAGATCACACACACATATATAGAGAAGATCACACACACATATATAGAGAAGATCACAAACATACATAGAGAAGATCACACATATATAAGGGAGGAGATCACAAACACACATATAAAGAGGAGATCACACACATGTATAGAGATCACACACACACATATAAAGAGGTGATCACACACATGTATAGAGATGAGATCACACACACACATATATAGAGATGATCACACACGTATATAGTGGAAATCACACACATATAAAGAGGAGATCACACACATGTATAGAGATGAGATCACACACACACATATATAGAGAAAATCACACACATATATAGAGATCACATACATATATAGAGGAGATCACACATGTATAAGGGAGGAGATCACAAACACAGCACCTATACTATGATGTAAACCCACTAAAACTGATAAGATAGAAGATAAGAAGAAATGTCTACTTGTGTAGCCTGTGGAATCTCAATGAACGTCCCAGGTGGAGGAGCAATGGGAGATGGGGCAGCCCTTTGGGTAGAGTTCTGGCTGATCAGTCTGGGTGACTGTGGAATAAACAACTGCGGGATCTGGAAACAACGTCTAGGAGTAGACTCTGGCTGACAGACAATGTTGGCAACTTTGGGGTTGCTGGAGACAAAAAGAGAAATTCATTATTCAACATGATTCAAGATTTATCATTGAAATTTCACTGTCCAAAAAAAAAAAAAAAAAATTGATAAATTCCTCGAGACAGAGAAATGTCCTTAATAATTTCAACGACATTCAATCTGAAGTGTTCCATTTCTTTTTTGTGAATGACAGCAGTAATTGTCTCAATTCATTTCAATCCATATTTCAAAGTATAATTCGTCAACACACTGTTACTGCAATAACATTGTTTATGAACATGGGTGGTGGGGGGGTTCATCCTATCAACGTCACAGTTAGGAATAAATTTTAGGGTATATCCAATGAACAACACATTTCCATGAACAAAAGAATATCAATTTGCTTCTCAGCCATCAATTCATTACAAAGAAGAAGCATTTCCTATGGATATTGCGGCAAATATGTCAATAACTTCTCTTTCTCTTTTGTCCTTATTTGTCACTCGGTTTGTATTTTGCAGGAAAATGTCATCAGTTTGGTCAATTTTCACTAAAGCTGGCATGGCCAAAGCCCTAAGAGAAGTAAGTCTAATATGTATATACTACCTTTTACATCTGCATTGCATATGAAAGTATTACCAATGGATCTGATGCCATTACTAATTAAAAACTCCTGCATAATTGGTAAAAAAAATCACAATACTTCACCTTGCGGCAGATTCGTCTTCGTGAGTAATCTCCTTCTTTTCGGTTAAGTCAAGCTGTCCCTCCTGAGCTACTTTTGCTGCCCGTTCAGCTTCCTAAACAGCAAATCAAAAATTATATCACGATCCAGATGTAAAATCATGACCGTCTTATATAAGAAATCAAGCTCTGAAGAAAGTAGGGCCTACATGGGTTGAAACTTTATTAGCTGCATTTGCAATCAACTTTAAATTTGCATAATTTGGGGCAGGGGCACGTAAAAACATCGATCCTGATTGGATGCAACGCAATTTGGGATCATCATCTGACTTTCTAGTTTATTTTAAGGGGCATGTACTAATGAGCTTTAACCATCTAAGGCTCATCAGTGGAAGTGGCTGGACTACCTAGTCTAAAACAGAGAACTTAAACTGAGCTCACCAAAGCACAACAAGGTATGAATAAGATATAAAACATTTGAGATCTATTCTATAAGATTAAAGTGAATTAACAAGTTTTCCATGGCAACCATCGACATAATATATTAGCAGCTAAAGGAAGATGTTTCTGACAATAGCATAGAAAGGATTTATCGAATAAATTAATAAAATTAGATACTGATTGTCAACTACATGTTAAAATAAACCTTCTTTTGACGAGCTGCTTCTATTTCATCTTTCAATTCTGTATTTCTCTTCTTCGTCAATTCTGCCTCTTGCAGGGTCATGGATGAAGATACCTTCATCTTGGCTCTGAATATTTACCCTTTATAAGGAAATTTTCTCCCTGATTGAGGGGGGGGGGTGAGGGGGGTTGGGGCAGGCATTGGAGGCTTATATGTTTAAAAATAAAGAACATGTAACAAGTAAGAGAAAGGGCGCTGTAAAATTCTTTGGGCACGCTGATGAAGCCAAGTAAAGTTTTTGTTTCTTTTAATATGCTGATATCTAAGTATCTACAATAGACAACAAACTGAACAAAATTCAGTTTTGAAACTTGTATATAACTTCCGCCATGTGTTTAATTACATAGCACCTGGAGAGAAAACAGTGGTGCAAGGAGGGTGCAAGGAGGGTGCAAGTAATAGCAAGCTAGAACAATATTCTACACAGAAATCTATATGTGAAAAGGATAAGGTAAACACCATAGTGAATCATATAATTATTTTACAGGGAAAAAGTTTCCCATTTTGAGCTCAAAGAAAAAGTTCCAAACATGATGTTTGCATTGCTATCTGCCAAATACATTCAACTATGCACCATCTACATTAAACCGTGCACCATCTAAATATAACCGTGCATCATCTACATTTAACCATGCACCATCTACATTAAACCGTGCACCATCTAACTATAACCGTGCATCATCTACATTAACCTGTGCACCATCTACATTAAACCGTGCACCATCTACATTAATGCGTGCACCATCTACAGATGTATAGCAAATGATGATTGGCATTTGATTTACAATTACTTTATTTGCATCAAAATTACCACAACACATTTTCTTTAGAATAACAAAATAGAGAGAGGAAATAAATAGCAATTTGAAAGTAGTTTCAATAAAGGATACAATTCAATTATCCAGGTCTTCCAATTTTCCTTTTTCTCTGTAGCTGGATTTAAAGTAAAGAGAAAAGAAAGAAATTGTAAAGTATATTATTAAGCGAGTCCGACGCCTTAGCCAATTGGCCACCACGCTCTGCTACACTGCACATACTGTCAGTATGAGTGCTTTTAAGTATGACATGACAGTACCAGATCAACTAAATTGTCCCGACTGGCTGACAAAGTTGGTAGAGCTGGGGTTAATCATTAATTAACAGAAATTACCAAGTTTCAGTTTTCTTTCCCCATCTTCGATGGCCTCCGTCAGTTTCTTCACTGCATCAGCTTGCTCCATCAAGTCCCTGAGCCCATGCTCTGCCTCTTGGTGGCAGGATTTCCACCTCTGTGCTAGAGGTGAAGATTCGTACTTCTCCTGGTAGTTTCCCCAAATAGACTGGTAGTGATTCAGCTTGGTGGTACGTTCATCCCTTTCAAAGAGACAAAATTCAGATGCAAAACAAAAGAAGGATTCAACTATATATAGCTGTTCCTCCAACAAACTGTATTTAACTGTTCCTAAACCCCCCTGTGAGACCTATGGTTACAGAAGCTTCGAATACTCTGACTCTTATCTCTGGAACAAGTTACCAGATCACATTCGAACATGCTCTAAACTTTCTACATTC
>KN883144.1:0-12767 GCA_000934455.1 Apostichopus parvimensis | reverse complement strand
CACGAACGAGATAAGGAGTAACGGGTACTGGATAATTGGTTGCAGTTCTGCCGTATCTAGCCATATCCACAGATGTGTAACATGTAGAAAACTGCAAGGTAAGGCTCAAGTACAGAAAATGGCCGACTTACCATCGGATAGGGTAGGTCCATCCACCCCCTTTACATATTGTGGTGTAGATTATTTTGGGCCTTTCTTTGTTAAAGAAGGCCGAAAGGAACTGAAGCGTTACGGTGCGCTGTTTACCTGCATGGCTTCCAGAGCTATCCATATTGAAATAGCGAATTCCCTCACTACTGATTCCTTTCTGAATGCGTTGCGGCGCTTTTTAGCCATACGAGGGCCTATTAAACAGCTTCGTTCCGATCAAGGTACTAACTTCATTGGGGCAAGAAACGAGCTCCAGAAAGCTTTAAATGAGATGGATAATAGTAAAATAAAGCATTTTCTTCTGGAGCATGATTGCGATTTCTTTGCATTCAAGTTAAACGTACCAGATGCGAGCCACATGGGTGGCGTTTGGGAGCGTCAGATTCGCACTGTGCGGAGTGTGCTAGCTTCTATGATCGATAGTATGGGTACACAATTAGATGATGAAAGTTTGAGGACCTTCGTGTATGAGGTGGCTGCCATTGTCAACAGTCGGCCTCTCACCACTGATAATTTGAACGATCCCAGGTCTTTAGAGCCCTTAACTCCCAATCACTTACTCACACAGAAATCTAAGGTCTTACTTCCCCCTCCCGGTGCCTTTCAGTCAGCCGACTTATATTGTCGTAAAAGATGGCGTCGAGTACAATACTTGGTCAGTGAATTTTGGACCCGCTGGAGAAAAGAATACCTATTGAGTCTACAGCCACGGCAAAAATGGGTTTCCCATACTCGTAACATGAAAGTAGGTGACATTGTGATTGTTGAAGACAAAAATATCCCGAGGAACCGATGGCAATTAGCTAGAATTAGCCAAACAAATGTCGATCATGATGGTCGTGTACGCAAGGTTAAGATTAATATGAGTTCTAATCTAGATAAAAGGGGCAAACGTACAGGTCCCGTAGTATGTTTGGAAAGGCCTATTCACAAATTAGTTGTTCTTGTAGAAAGTACGGAGTAATCCAAAATGCGTTCACGAGGGACAATTTTGTGTTTCGCACCTTGGTTCCCCATGAGGGGCCATTACGTGTTTTATGTGTTACGTATTTGTGTATTAAATGAATTTGGTTCCTAATTCGCAATTGTATTTATGTATTTGAAGAAAAACTATTAAACAAAAATGGAATGAATGTTTTTCTTACCTAAATGTGATATTGTCGACTAACATTATTTGTCGACTATAAAGAAAAAATTTAATAAAAAAATAAGAAAAAAGAAATGTATGTTTGTCGCACCAACGTGTGAAATTTGATTTGAAGTGCAATTATTGAAATATAAAGGGAGTACGTGACATTAAATACTAATTGGAATATTGATGTAAAAAAGTAAAATATAAAAAAAAAATCATATTTTCGTACCATGGATAATGAATAATTCTATATATATTTTCGTACGACATTTTACGTGAAATCATACTATATTAATACTCTTTATAGCAGAGATGCGATATGACTTTAAATTTATGTATTACGTTGATATTTTGTGAAATGTTTGCTAGGTTTTGTAATTGAAGGTATTTATTATGGGTGTTATATATTGATCATATTATGTGTAAAGTGCATTTTCCCATCTTCCGATAATGTGTTCATGTTTTTATATCTATGGATAGTTTGGGCTATGTGAAAGGGTAATTGTGACACTAGCTTAATTTACGATACGTGTAGTATAGTATTTGCGATGTGAATCAAATATCAGGATTCGTGGTTAAAAATGAAAGTATCATTTTGAGGGGCCATGTAACGGTTGATTCACAATTTCTACACGTAAAATCTATTCATTGTTATTTAAACCTGTTCGTATTATCTTTAGTGAGCTCGGCAGCAATCTCGTGCTGTCCTGCATGGTAAATATTCCCAGATGTAGAATTCTTCACATTACAGTACCGCACAATGGTTAGTTTAAATTGTTTTGTATACGTGGCCGAGTTGTCTCCGACTCGGCATTATTCGAGGGAGGGTGCACAGCCTTTATACAGATAGACAGACCATGCATGTTATTAAGGCACAACTTATCTCTGCCACACCTTATCAGAGTGTTTAACTGAGCCTAAATTCGTTAAGAGTCCAAAGAGTTTTCAAGAAGGTAAACAAAGAAACGGATGAATAAATAAAGAGCAACCTTCCGTAGAAGACTCGGTCCCAATTTTTGACGGCTACAGTTACAATACTTCCATACCGAAAGTACTACACAGTGGTATGTTTATAATACTAAAAATAGCAAGTAGGCAAATGAACTGTTATTCTTTCCACACTGCTTGTTATTACATATTTGAAACAGATCACTGACAAAAAAAAATGCCGTGCGAGAGTATAAAAAATAAATAAATAAAAATGAGATCAAAAGGAAAAGGTTTATTAAAAGAAAAAGACCAGACTCGGCGGTCTTCGTCAGGACGAAGCGAGCCAAGATGTTATTTTAACATACGCGAAACCGACAGTAATTGCTCATTGCCATAATAACAGCATATTGTGTTTATTTGCTTACCGATTATAAATTCATTTGGCGTTGATATTAGACATGCTGGGATGTAACATAACCTCCCGCCGGAATATTTATGTAGTCAGCGACAGCAATGATGCCAAACGTCAATCGACCTGTACCGGGAGTAGCAACAATAATGTCTATATAGATATTCTGCATGGTTTATGAAGCTGATTGCTTAGCAAAACTTTTTGAATTTCTTGTCCTTGTTTTGGTCATTTTTGCTGTACCTTTGATATTCCGGTTTCAAACAGACAATATAACAATTCTTCAATACGAACGAAGGAGTAAAAATAGGAGCATAAGCCATGTAGTTTAATAAGAGTACAGACAACTTTGTGAAAATATAATAATCATATTCAATTTTTATATAGCGCTTTATACCAGCAATAGGTCTCAAAGCGCTTCACAGATGTTATATAACCCCTTTTCAATGATCACTTGTCCCAGAGACAATCCCTCCAGTAGGCTGCAGTTATATACTGCACGGAATGACAAGTTACCTCACAGGTACCCATTTAACCCCTGGGTGGAGAGAGGCAATTGAGATCAAGCATCTCGCCCAAGGACACAACGTAATGAACTAGGCTGGAATCGAACCAGCAATCCTTAAATCACGAGTCCGACGCCTTAACCAATTGTCCACCACGCTCTCTGACAATGTGTAACCATACGGACTAGCTACAAGTTTTCTCACTGAATTTTAATGTGTCAATAGCATATCAAACTTACACATACATCCCTAAAAAGGAAACTCGAATGTGTCTTGGTATCAAACATTTTTCTAGAAGTGACAAGATCCAACCAACAAAAATTTTAAATCTTGTTATATTTTAATCCATGACAAAAGAAACATTTTGAGCACTAGTAATGTTTTTTGATAACTTTTCTGGTTTTTGAGATATTCACCCTTCAAAGGCTACAATTATTGTTGACATCTGTTCCTCAGTGCAGGCCTTAAATGTTAATGTTAAACAATTGTTTTTAATAAATTCAAATAATTCAATCAAAACATGTTCTTGTATCTTCATATACGAAAACAGAGCATCCTTGGATGGCATTCAAACCCATTTGTCTTTGTACCACATTATAAACATGTTATTTTGAGGCCATAAAAAAGCCTTATTGTTTCTACTGAGTTTTGCGTTACATCTGAGGATCTGAACTGAAGGTCAGTATGTTAGACTGAGTAGTCCAGTCACTGTTGCTGTTTACAGGGTCATTTCTCAAAAATGAAAAGTTTTCTAGAAGCTACAACCTTGACTGACAGCGAGTGTTTTGATAGGGCTACATTAAATTATTAATTAATTTTGCCTCTTAAGTCAACTTTTAATGACAATGGGCAAAACACAATAGTTGTATCATAGCACACAAACAGCCTAGGTGATGCTATGACATTATGTCCAAGCAGTAAGCACCACTGACCACATGAAACTCTATGCTGTCATTAACAACTATGTTGCCATATTGTACGTGGCAACTTTGTCACCATGTTGCTAACCATGTTGCCAAATGTGCCAACTATGTTGCCAAATAGAATGTTGAAAATTTGTCACCATGTTGCCAACAACATGCCAAATATTTTCCCATTCCAAACAACTATGTTGCCATATAGTATGTCGCAACTACATTGCCAAACATGCCAACTAATTTGCCAACTATATTTCCTAACAACTATGTTGCTAAATAGTATGTTGCCACCAACTATGTTGTCAACTATGTTGTCAACTGTTGTCAACTATGTTGTCAACTGTTGTCAACTTTGTTGTCAACTATTATTGCCATTTCCAAACAACTATGTTGCAAGATAGTTTGTTGAAACTATGTTGCCAATCATGCCTACCAATTTTTGCCAACAATATTTCGTAACAACTATGTTGCCAAATAGTATGTTTCAACTTTGTCACCTTGGTGCTAGGTTGCCAAGCGTGCCAAACTATGTTGCCATGTGGTTTGATAAAGTGCCATGATGTAGCAGCCTCAATAATGCTGTATCAAACGGTTCACAGTTTAAGTCACTATATTTGGTATATCAATCAGAGAACTGTTTAACCGATCAAGCATTCGCTCGATCCTCATGAACTGAGCATTTTTCAAACGAAAATAGTTGACAGTACTGTTCAATTCCTTCATCCTTAAAGATGTCCTCTGAGCCTGACATAGCAAATTACCACTGTCTATCTGCAGAGTTTACTGTTTCTCTCATATGAAGGCACGAATCCCTTCTGTTTAAACTGTCACTTCCATTTCCTCTTCAACATTTCATATTACTCTATAACATTTCATATTTCTCTCCAACATGTCATATTATAGTTCTCTATTTGTTTTATCACATGAGAAAGCTTTTTCCAAGTCGGTGTAGGGAACTATAGTAACTTCACAATCATTCTAACCAAGGATCACTACATTCAAGATGTTTCTGTGACTGATGACAAGGCATTCTCTGCTCTCTGAGTGTCCTGGAACAGTTACCTCGCCTATCTTCATCCTTAATGCGAGCCATGTCACCAAAATATCAAATTTCTCTCCAACATTTCATATTCCTCGATAACATTTCATATTTCTCTCCAACATGACATATGATAGTTCTCTATTTGTTTTATCACATAAGAAAGCTTTTTCCAAGTCGGTGTAGGGAACTATAGTAACTTCACAAACATCTAACCAAGGATCACTACATTCAAGATGTTTCTGTGACTGATGACAAGGTATGCTCTGCTCTCCGAGTGTCCTGGAAGAGTTGCCTCTCCTATCTTCATCCTTAATGCGAGCCATGTCACCAAAATATGAACTTTCACTCCAACATTTCATATTCCTATATAACATTTCATATTTCTCTCCAACATGTCATATAATAGTTCTCTATTTGTTATATCACATGAGAACTCTTTCCTTAGTCAGTATAGGGAACTATAGTAACTTCACACTATACATTCAAGATGTTTCAGTCACTGATGACAATGGATCCTTCTCTCTCAGAGTGTCTTGTTCTTCTAACTTTCGAATCTCTTCTTTGAAATGGGCAGTGACTTCCTTACTTTGCTTCAACCTTTCACTCAAGTCGTGGATTTCTAAACGGATTTTCTTTCGTGCCGACTGTAGCGTGCCGACTGTCTTAACTGCTAAATCTGTGACTGAAGAGAGGAAAAGAGAGAATGAACAAGATAACAGCAATAGGAAACAAACAGAATTAACAAACGGAATAAAAAAATAACTAGATATAACCTACTCCTAGTGGTCGTACTCATAACAAGGGGAATGTCTACTCGTACTTCTGCTGCTGCTGTTCTCACCCTACAATCCTGAGGCCTAGGGTTACTGATTTACTGTGTGTGTGCTTTACATCCTAACAGGCTTTAATAATGTTAGACATCATTTGTTTTAACATTTAACACAAGCATAATTTGTGTTCAATGAGTATTGTTACAATTTATGTCAAAATCGGGGGGGGGGGGGAATGGTGGGAAAAATATCACATACTCACTTCTTGATTTATCTGAAAATAGGGCAACTATTCCAGCCTTATAAAAACCATAAAGATCTGAGTTGTACTCGGGCACTATGCTGTTGTACTCGGGCTTATAAATCACAGCCAAATGGTCAACGTTTGCTTTACAAGCTAATAGACATAGTGCTAAACATCATTATTTTAACGCTGAGACATCAGAATACGTTGTGTTCAAAGAGTATTGGTGACAATTACTGTCAAAATAGGGAACATGGTGAAATAAGGCACATACTCAATTCTTGATTTGTCTGAATAAGGCAACATTCCAGCTTTAAAATGATCAAATGATCAACTATGTTGAATGTATTTAACTCTTCAGGTGATTAGAAATAAACTATAAAATCTCATTTCTTGGAAGATGATTTCTGACCACAGCAGCGTTAAAGTTTCCTGTTAGCGAGACTATTTGAAAGTTGTGTCATAAATAACAAATTTTTGTGCAATTTTGATCATCTTTCAATCTTTGTTTCCATACTTACTGCAAATTTAATATAAGAAAACCACAGAATAATAAATAAATGGCAAAATGAAAATTCACCCCTGTGGAATAATGTTCACCTAAAGCTCTTAACTTCAATGGACAACACTGCCAAACCTGAATTTGGCAACTTGTCCTCGATTTTGACAGAATGGGTCATATTTATGTGGTGGGGTGCTTGGTGTTACACCACAAAATGAACCAAGCTGCTACTGATGAGAGAGTAGAAGGAAGGGTAGGGCATAGTAAACTTACAGTCAGTTTCATGTTTGTACGGTCCTAAGGTCAGAGGTCGTGTGTTGACTAAAAGCTGCTGCATCATTAATGTTGGATCCTGGAAAATCTGAAATATTAATATTAAAAAAATTAAAAATTAAATGTCATTTGGAATAATATATGAAAAGTCACCCGAGATTGACTCTGGGGCACGAAAAAAACCAAACAACTTGATCCCCTCTCAATTCCAATTCTCTTATATTGAGACAAGAACTGTATCATTATGACAATGCTACTGTCAAGCCAAGAGTCCTTGAATCAATTGACACTACACATCAGGTTAAAAGTTGGTGGGCAACTTCTGTGTACTGTTTACACAAGATTAAATAATCTTAGCTTAAAAGGTCACAAAAACGTTAACTGGTAATTTCAGTTGCATTTTGTTTTGCTCTTTTAAGTCTTTTGGATTCCCCTGACTTCAAGACATCTCTGGTTGTTTGTTTATGAGCCAGTGTCCCAACACTACTATAGAAACCAACCTTAGTCTTCTTTTAATCTCACAGTGTAGTAAAATTTTGAAGGATCAGTTTAAGTTTACATTCTTTCTCCCTCCCCCCTCCCCTCCATTTTCGCCAAATGGTAAAATCTTGTGTTTCAGCCTTCATTTTGTACGTTTTAATTTTATTTTGCATATTTTTTCTTTTCTTGTGTACGCTACTTATATTGTGAGTATTTATTTACACTTGAAGGGACATAACCTGTTCAAATCAATTGAATCAAATCAGCTCAAATCAAAATCAGACGTGACCAAAAGTACCATCAAAATTTAAGCAAAATGAAACAATTAAAAACCTTTCTGCAATTCTTCTAACTGGATTTGTCCTGAGAATAGACTCAACGAGTAATAAATCTTACCATTTCATCATAGTGTTCAGATACCAGTGTCTTCTTTCCAAGCATCAAGTTGGTCTCCGTTTGGAAAAGTTTTAAAAAGTGATAAAGAGTCACCTGTGATGGAGACAAAGTAAAGTATGCAGCTAGTAAGTTACATATCTCTATAAGCAGGGTAAGAGGGAGGTAAGAGGCAGGGTAAGAGGGAGGTAAGAGGCAGGGTAAGAGGGACTGCAGGGTAAGAGGGTAAGAGGGAGGTAAGAGGCAGGGTATGAGGGAGTAAGCAGGGTAAGAGGAACTGCACAGAAGTCAAACTGTCTACGTCGTCACGGCTGGAATTACAGATCGAGAGGGGCACGTGGACTGTTTCTTGGCCCGGTTAGAAATTGTACTGGACTCTCACTGAAATGGCATGGCACCACGTCAAGTTATCAGCTCTCAAAAGTTTGAAAAAGGCTTTATTTCCCAAAGTGAGATTTAGCACCTTACAGAAATAACAGACAATGGGAATTATGTTGAATGATGTTTCCCACAGCTGCTTCATAACTGTTTTCTGGTAAAATTATTGCTGAAAGCCCCGACAATGTTTTACAGAATTTCATTAGATTGATGGTGATGATGGACATAATTATGTGTGCAGCTACGACAACTTGATTAAATGTGGCACCGCACAACAATTGTTGTCGTTGGGTGACAGATGATTTTCAAAGGTGTAGGGGGGCGCCAATGGCCATCCACTGATATTTCAAGCCCATTTCTACATGCATGATCATGCAAGATAAGCTTGTTAAAGTACTAAGGTAATAAAGGTCCCCCTCCCATCCATCCACTTCCGTCCAACTATTAAAATGAAAGACTTTTACTCACAGGTCTTTCGTTGGGATCCACAAAGAATATCTTGATGATCACTTCAAATTCTCCCCAGCCAGTCTCTGTTATCTCAAAGGGAGGCTTCGTAACAGCTGAAGAGAAAGACATATATGTAAATCTTTTTTAATTGATTACAAAGTCTGAGGTGGTCAGTTACCTCAGCTTTACACTTAGAACAATTCAAGTCAAAAGAAAGGGGGGAGGGTGGGGGGGGACTCCATTGACAAATTTCAGTTCTTTCTTATTGCAAAAGGTCATCAATATTAACCCAGAAATGGTCATATGGTCAAATACATAGCATTTTGCTAAGCAATACCGGATGAATAATTTCCCTGAATGTCTACAGATGAGTGGGAGAGTCAGAACCTTGCAGAAAGTTCTTTTCAAAACTGCGATCACGTTTTAGCATGCTAAATATGGGACCAAAGGCTGATGATCTTAGAAGTTCTGAAGGGCTGTTGAAAGTGGAGTTTACTCACCTCTGACTGCATTATTATAACTCTCGTGCAATTTGAACTGAATTTTCTTCACGTAGGCAGACATATCCTAGAATGAAACCAAACATACAGGGACACTGGTTAGTAAAATCATTAATTAGGTTAAAATCTATATATGAGAGAAAAAGAGACAAGTGGAAAAAGAGAGAATCTTGTTTCTGCAATTTATGTGTGTGGTACTACAAACCAATTCTATTTTTCCAGTTCTATGGTTGAGTGGTTAAAGGCATTGGCATTACAAACAATCGAAGTCTAGAATCTGGGAGGTTGTGGATTGCGGGCTCTTACATGCTAAGGAACAAGAGGTTTCTCGTCCGAGAGAAATCCACAGTTTTCCCCCATCTGAAATGGTCATCCAAATTGTAAAATATTCCAACAATGAACTAAAACTGGAGACTGAATAGCCACCCGATGTGTAATTTGCAACTTTAGTTGTCTCATGTCTGCAACATTGTATTCTTATTACTGCAACATAATCTAACATGGTAACATTACAGCACCCAGCTAACATGAATATTAGATTGAGGTTCTTATTATACACTGTACCTCATTCCTGTATGGATTGACATAAGATTTGAGGTTCTTTCTTTATACTGTACCTCATTCCTATATGGCTTGACATATAAGGTTTGAGGTTCTTATTTTACACTGTACTTCATACGTTAATGGCTTTACATTAAATTTGATGTTCTTATTTTACACTGTACTTCATTCCTATGTGGCTTTACATTAAATTTGATGTTCTTATTTTACACTATACCTCATATCTATATGGCTTGACATTAAATTTGAGGTTCTTTGTTTAAACTGTACTTCATACCTATATGGCTTAACATTAAATTTGAGGTTCATAGTTTATAATGTACCTCATTCCTATGTGGCTTTACATTAAATTTGATGTTCTTTGTTTACACTGTACTTCATACCTACATGGCTTGATATTAAATTGAGGTTCTTTGTTGATAATTGTACCCTTATTCCTATATGGCTTGACATAAGATTTGAGGTTCTTTGTTTATACTGTACCTCATTCTTATACGGCTTGACATATAAGATTTGAGGTTCTTTGTTGATACTGTACTTGATTCCTATATTAGGCTTGACATATATATACGTTTTGTGGTTCTTAGTTGATAGCATACTGTAACTCATGTACTATCATATAGTTTACCATTTATAAATATAAAACTTGATGTTTCTTATTTGATACTGTAAGACTATACCTCATTCCTGTACGGCTTGACGTACAATGTCCAGTGATGGGTATGCCCATCTTCCTCTCTCTTCTTCCCAAAGTAACGTGCTATGTTTCCATACACTATTGGTTTGACAATTGTTATTCCCTGCAGCAAGAGCAAAGAAAAATACATGAAAGCTGTAGTACTGTACAAAACTATCTGTATAACACTGTACATATATTGACTACTTAAATCAGCAAAAAATAGAACAGTTCACACATGTAAACACAAGTGACCAAGAAAATTTCATCACATGGGCATACATTTGGCAATGCAAGTTACAAGTTACCTACTTTTCTCTTAAGGTTCCTAAACTCTTAGTTTTCATTAGGCTCTTATCCTCTAATACACCATCCAGCCCCTCCCCACTCTTTTCCTCAGTCATCAGTAGTCTAGTATTGGAATGACTAGCCCAGTCCCAGGCCCCCGCCCCCACACACACCATCCATCCCTGCCCCTTCTGCCTCTCCTCTTGATCATCATCCTACTTGTCCTGCATACCAGGGGAGGGTACAAATTCATTGTTGGGAGCCACAGTCAAACTTTCAATCCAATCCATGCATCGCAACACTTTTGAGGATGTATAAACTGCCATTATGTAAAAATACTACAATATATGGGAACTAACAGATGAGAAACTTCTGAATGCCTATCGTCCAATATGTTACGTTGAAATATTCTATCACCATCAAGCCTGTTACAAAATCCACAAAGTTTCGGGGAAATCCGAAATACAGAGACTTTGTTTTCATAGTTGGCCGAAAAAAATGTTCCAAAATTATAGGGTTCCGCAGGAGGCATTAATAGAGTTTTGAAAACTGTTCTGAGGGCAGCAGACTAATTACACATGTATGGCGCTTTAAGCTGTATACACTACCTTTACTCTTCCACCAGAATCAGACCCATAATCTGCAGACATCTTCTAAAACTGGAATGGTAGCGAATCTCAAAATGGAAAGTTGGCCAAAAAAATAGTCTCTCTGATCTGCAATTCACAGTAGGCCCATAAGATCTAGAGGCAATGAAACGAAGGCACGAAGCAAAAGCTGGTATCTGAATATATCACTTGGATGGCAAGAATTATTTCGCTCAGACAGTAGATGAATAGCTAACAGATATTATGAGCTAGCCTAAGTATATATGCTTTCAGTCATTCTCTACTAATTGCAGGTAAACTATGCAGCATATTTCATGTGGTTTTATATCATTCCCTATGCTATGGCTAGGCAAATTAAACTTCAGGTAGCCTAACATTGGTTTTTTTTTTGCTTTATTCAAACATTTAGCTGCCCAGGGCTATGTTCAAGAGTCAAAGTACACCAACTTGCATGGAATAAGTTAAAGGTGAATGAGGAATAAAGAACTGAGTTCCTTAAGGAGATTGAAGTCTGTAGAGCACTTTGTCTCCATATTGGAAAATTGCTTTCAACAACAATATGAAGGTAAGTCACCAACACTCAGATGAGTAGCTCAATCAATTAACAAGTGCAACATTGGTTAAGAACATCCAAGCAATTTGACATGCTTTTCTTAGGTCAACACATTCACAGAAGTTAAAATAAAGCAACATAATATGACTTTTTTTCAAAAGAATCTCTGAGCATCTCCATTTTTACGGATTCTACATTGTTGTAGTGTTTCTAAAATTGAAATTATTTTTCCAAATGTTGGAAAAGGCTCACATAGGCTCCATGCTTCCAGAGTCTAATGGCCAACTAAAAAGACGGCCTAACTTTAGAATCCGTTCCATATGAATGGGAAAGCTTACTTCGAATCGGCAGAATAACAACTGTATAATCCGGTTAGGATTAGGAGATAGAAGGACGGGAGGTGGAGATAGGGAGTGATTTACATGAATGTGGGAGAGAGATAGTAAGCGGGCTATGGATTAACAGAAATAGTCGAATGGTACGGATTCTAAATTAGTACCAAAAAGACTAGGTCTAGGCTACCTAGTACCTTATTACAAATTCTACCTGTTTCCTTGATCTTAAAACTTCTTAGTCGCTTAGTATTGGAATAACGGCACGGTATCAATGTCAACAGAGGCCTATATGTACATAGCCTACATTCACACATATAACCAACATAGCGTAGGCTTACATGCTGATTAACCAATACTACTAGTACACGAAGCAAATCTCGCGAAACACCTACCAGTGGTGTGCATGGCATGCAACATACATGCATCAAAACAATAGTTAACTTACCTTTGATTGATACGTTTAGTTTGGAAATTTTTGAACATATTGGTTCTGTCTTACTCTTACAGTTACATTGAATTTCCTGCACACGTACTAAAGATGTTGAAGTTACAAATTAATCTTTTCTATGTAAAGCATTTTCACTTTTCACGCACAAAACTTGGTGGTATGAAACTAATACTACCCTATAGGCAAAACGACCAACCTGAAGCTATCCCAGGATTCATCCCA